>CM036255.1:13675000-13932500 GCA_020698575.1 Bostrychus sinensis
TATACATCTTAGAAGTAGCTTTGTAATAGTTTACACGGCCAACATTAAAATGACATGCAAACAAGCTTGAGACGTTTTTAATTTATTTAGGAATTTGTAAAAATAGGACTGCAGAAAAAGTTCTGATTTACCTTTATGTATTTCCATGTTGCGCCCAAATACATGGAGAGTGTCCAGTCGGGCAGGCCATCTGCATACTAGGGAGAAGATGATTTGGTGTGTCAACCCTGGAAGAGAAAGAGGCCAAAACTCAAAGATTTCCATGTGTGTGCTTTTTTTTCTGAGAGCTATAGAGAGAATATTGCCCAGGCACCTGAGGCACAATAGTACCAGAAACATGAGACAATCATTTACAAGACGCATTTAAAAGCAATTTTTTCTGGGAACAAAAGTCCATAGGCGAGAAACTTTCAAGGAGAAATGCTCTGTTTGGTGAACAATAGGAATAGGTCCCTTGCTTCTCCCACTTCAAAGCCATGCTATTTCAGAAAAAGCAACAAACCATAAATACTAAGAGCTGGTTCTGTCTGATGACCAGTGCGTCCCACTGCTCTGTTTGTTTGCACTGATAGGTTAAGAGTAATAAAGTTATGTAACTGGCAGCAGATACAAGACAGAAAAGAAACAGAAACAGCTTGATCCTTACCACTGAAGTGGGCCAGGACATGGGCCTGCCGTGTTTTGAAAACACTAGAGAAGCATGGCTGTTATGTAAAAATTCCACTGACCTTTGTTGAGAAATAATAAGACGTCCCAGATGTGAGACTGTCCTGAAGACAGGCCTTCTGGGAGGTCAAAACATACTCACGCCACAACTATTAGTCAACATGATCTCCAGTTGTATATGCACTAAACCTGAATGTTATGCACAGCGTTTAAGGAATAACAACATTCTCTGCTTATGTGTTTTGATGTTTGAGAGACAATTAAAATTCCATTGATGAAAAACAGAATTCAGCCAGAGGCCTGGGTCATTTTGACACTGTTATTTGTGTGCCGTTTATTTCCAGGTCCAGTATGAGTCACACTTCAATTGTTTTTTGGTCTGCGAGTACATGTCATCTGTGTTACATCCTCACCAACTCATATCTGGCCAGCTAACAACTGCAAAGTGTAAGCAACTACCATTTGTAAATCTCAAAGATCCTAATCGGTAAATTGACTGTTAGAACAGCCTATTGCCTAAACTTGGCTCTGTTGCTTAAACTTGGATTAGTGCTATAATAATGCATCTAAATTACAAGCATAAATCGCATTAGGAGCTTGGAACACTGTGTTAGAATTTAGAGGCTTGGGTTTTGTTTCTGATAAGCCTTGATCACACACATACTTTAATGACAATAAGGTGTGCATTATACTTTCCTCTATACAGTTAATTAAATCTAATCATAGTGAGTATGAGGAAGGAGGCTGAACTGGGTCAACACTGGCATTGTTGTTGCTGAACTTGAAGTTAATTTTACCCATGTGACTTATATTTTGACTACTTTTCACAGGAGATTATATGACTTCAGTCCAAAATATGTGCTGGTCCCTACTCCCCTCTAAAGTTTAAGTCTCTTACAGTGAGTCAGAAGATCAAAGTTGAAGCTGTAGATTAATCCGCCTAATAGAAGCTTTTTGACTAATAACATAACGTTCTCCTCTGGCCTCTTGCTGACTGGTACGACAGCCACACCAGTCCATGCATTCCACAGCAGCCAAGGAACTGAAAATCTCAAGTAACTAGATTCTTATATGCATGTAATTTGTACTTCTTTGTGCCTTCTTTTATATTTTTACTTGTATATTTTCACTGAGCAGACCTTAGACCTTGGTAGCTTAGGTTAGATTGGCAGTTGTGGTGCAAAAAGTGCACCTCTCCATGTGGCTCAAAATGGACTGGAGTATGGTGAAACCACAAAACAAACAACTTTTAATAGCATTAGCATAACAGATACATGTTCCTCCTAAGGCTGCAGTAGCACCTTTTCTATGGGGTATGCATAGCAGAGAAATGTTCAGGAATAATCTTTCATGGAATTTAATTATACCTTGTCTAAATTGCTTGGAATGTTTATTTTAGCACCTCAGAAACTGATTCTCTTTTGGCATGAGGAATTTCATTATAAGCCAACCTAAGAGAGAGAGCGAGAGGCATGTAATAAGAGATCTGGCAACTCATGATAAATGCAAAATTTTACTCCATCCAGCAGAGCAGATTATTTGCAGTTTGCTAAACATTTTTCAACTTTGCAGTGGGACAGAAATTCAGATTCTACTGACTTGGAAGGTAAAAAAGGAGAGGTTCAGATAAGTGTAATAGTTATAACAGTGTATCAGGCATAACATTATGTCTTATGATGATGTGACCAACAAAGTTTGCTGCACTGTGTATTCTGACACCTTTATATCAGAACCAGCATTAACTTCGTCAGCTATTTAAGCTACAGTAGCTCATCTGTTGGATCAAACCACAGGGGCCTACATTAACCTTAGTTCTCAACTTTCATCACCTGTCACCCGCTCATCACTGTTTGGACCACATCTGATAGATACTGATGACTGCAGACTGGAAACACCCCACAAGACCTGCAGTTTTGGAGATGCTCTGACCCAGTCATCTAGCCATTACAATGTGACCCTTGTCAAGCTCTCTCAAATCCTTACACGAGCCCATTTTTCCTACTTTTAACACATCAAATGTTCACACAGTGCCTAATATAACAGGTGTCATGATGACGAGATGATCTATGTAATTCCCTTCCCCTGTCATAATGGTCATAATGTTATGCCTGATTAGTGTATACAGTAGCTCCATTTGAAAATACTGGTATTGTTGAGGGGACAGTCTTCACTCATGATAAACTACACAATAACATTTTAGCTGGTATTTCACACCAAGTAAAAGTTGTTTTTTTAATAAAAAATTCCTATCTAGAGAAATATAACATAAGTGTAATATAAGTGTTCTTAAGTGGTAAAAATGTCCCTTGTGCTCGAGGCACAGTTCCCTCCCATCATGCCGTGTCTCCTGTCTCTCTTTAAGTACCAGCTATCTCCTGCCAAAAGACTGACTGGATATTAATAGCAACACTCCTCGGATCTAAACCACATTTGTTTAGGCCAAGGCTGAGCTCAGTGACCATTAAACAATATAGGGAGCCTTAAGTAACTCTGGCAGAATAATGAAGAGGAGGGAGAAATAAACCAGGGCTTGATCTTCAAAATACTTTAGCTGAAAAAAGGGGGTAATCATTTAAACTTTGTGGGGGTGAGTCCAATGAACATGAGTCAGCCAGTGAACTGGAGTGGAGCTGCTGAACAGGAGCCAAGCTGGAGGGAAACATAAACTGAGAACAGTGCAGCCTGGATTAGCCACGAGCCATGTCATTTATCACACAGTTCATGCAGGTGTTAGCTTTCATGTCATTATATTACTGTGTTTACACTGCTACATTTCACTGGACATTAAAAAAGAAGCTCTACTATAATAGAACAAGCACATTCACTTGTCAGTGCATTTGTGAAAAACAGTGACCCCTAGCGCCAACATTTCATCAGACTCATGAAAATGTCAGATGGCTCAAAATCAAAAGTAATATAATGTATACAAAACAACCACAAATAATACCTTGGCTTTCCAGCTCTTTCATTTTTTTATGCTGTTATTTCAGCCAAGGTTACCCCCTTGTGTTGTATTCAGGAAAACCTGAAAAAATATTATAAAATGTTAGAATGAGGTTAGCGTGTATTGATCCATAGCTGGATAGTTATACATTCTGATAATGTTCTGATAATGTCCTTTTACAGTTAAGTTTAATACTGTTAATAGCCACTCAACAGAAAAAAGAGAGAAATAGATTTGTAAATTTGTCTGTCTGTGGGCTCAACTATTTTCAAAATAAATTTGATTTAACTAATTCATTGCCCTACCAGGGTCTTAAGTAAAACTGCAATATTTTCATGATACCTAAATTTTGTCCTGGTTTAGGTTTCTTTTAGTCCTGGGGTTGTCTTTAAATTTTAAGTAAATGCAGGGATCTATAATTCTGCTTTGATATCACTGAACTTACTATGTCATGAAAATATCACCACTAATATTATTATTGCAATATTCAACATAGTAATTGCATATTGCATGTTTTTCCAATACAGAGCTGCCCTAGCACTGTCTGAGAGAAGTACCCATGCTTTTGTAAAACTATCAAATGAATAACAATAAACGTTCTCAAGTATGCAATGCAGATTTTAAAAAGCAACCTAAGCTGTGAACACACCCACACACCCACAAGCCCTAACTATCTGTGTTGAATACAGTTAGGTAAACAGCAGTGCTGATAACCCCAGGGCTAACCTTGCCACTCAGATTGGCTTATCTCTACGCTATGGCTTCAAAAATCCTGGATGACAGCCAATAAAAACATGGCCAAGGAACACTCAACCCCAATCAATGAAGAGAAAACATGTTATGCAGGAAAGGAGTGCCCCGTGGATGATTTTGAGGTCTCCATTCCTCTTGCTTTAGCAAAGATCTGTGAAAGTTCATAAACATTTGGCTAGATGTGAGCAGGTAAATTTAACATATTATCATATTAGTTTTCTTATAAATATATAACAGATTGAGCAAAAATAGTGAGGGCTATAACCTGTGCGGAGATAAGCTGTTTATAGTGGTTTTGCTTATTTTTTGGTATAAGTGTTTGTGTATCACAAACCAATTTAGAAACTATATATACACCTCTAATATAAAAAAGAATATGTTGCCTATGCTAATTTACTGTAGCAGCTGAATGCAGCATAGCCTGTTAGCATCACTTTTGGCTGTAGCATGTGGCCAGTCTGGCTAACCACAAGTAATTTTGTGTTACTAATGAAAAAAATTACCACTAATATGTATACGAGTATATGTATGCGAAAGGCATACATATACTCTGGTTTTCTCACTATTGAAAGACATGCATATGTTTAATCAATCTAATATGCTGATAATGGTGCCTCAGTGTCAGCCCTGCAACTGTCCATTGTCCAGGGTGTACCCTGGCCCATGATTGCTTTTATAGGCTCAAATCACTCGCAACCCCTAACAGGACCAAGTAGAAGAAGAAGAATGAATTGATAAATTCATTAAATTAAACATGTCTGTATTTGTGATCTTGGATACATAAAACATACCATTTAATCAACCATTAAACAAAATGCAATGTACATAATGAATACTAAACACAAGTAGATATAACTGACAGTTGCCAACATTAAAAACATATATTTTAAGACCACCTAGAGCACATAAGTTATCTGCAAATGCATCAAATGATTTTAAATATAAAAGGTTAGTGAAAAGTCATAGCCCCATTCTCTAGCTCTTAGCTGTTTTTTATTGGAAGGAGAGGTTTAATAAGTGGAGTCTTAAGCCTGAGAATAAAGGAAAGGCAATATAATAAGATCAGATCTAAAGCCTAGCGTGTAGTTGTGCTTGGTGTTGTTCATGCAGCTAGACTACTAAACCTGTTTAAACCTCCAAACTAAAGGACAGACTGAGACAGAAGTTAGAAATATTTCTTCTAAGTCTTATATTATATGTTGACTATGGAAATAACATAACAAAGTACACTAATGTTAAAGGGTTCAGATCCGGGCCCTGTCCAGCCTAGTGCATGTTACAATTCAGTCAAAGTAAGCCCCTAAATATAGCTGTCCAGCCACAATGACTCTGTTATCTCTCTCAATCCTCAGCCTGTTGTTTTACTTCTCCAGCAGATGACAGCTTCACTAAACAAGAGCCTGTATACTTGGCCTGTTGGAGGATAATGTTTTTTGTAAAATAACCATTTTTGCCCTTTAGGGTATGTTTAAAGACCTGCTTTTAGAAGACATGCACACATTATAGATGAGATAAGGTCTCCAGTATCACAATCCATCAGTATCAAATGTTCTCAAGCCTCAAGCGCTGTGTTGTTTTCCCATATTTGTTACAGAGACACAGAAGAAAATGTTTGCTATGGTCTTGCTGAGTCATTGATGGAGAACATGTTGAAATAGGGGTCCAGTGGCACTGTCTCGCCAACATCCCTTTTACCCCTGCTGCTCAGAATGACGCTGTCTGGAAACCCATGTCGGTGTTTGCAGACAAAACAACAACACCATCACACTTGAATATTCATTCACAAAAGCCATTGTTAATAACTGTGGGAGTGTAAAGGAAGCAGAGGCCTCTTTGAGAGTGGTCTAACAAATTACAAAACAATTGCAATGTTTTCTTTCATACAAAGAAACTTTTCACCTTCCTTTTACAATGTTTACAACCAAACAAACCTCATTTTCAGTGGTACAGGGTTCACCACATGCAACAAAGCTTAGTATCAACTAAGTTTATTAAAGCAGATCCTCTATGCAGAGGAGAAACACAATTAAAATGTGTCATTTATCCAATCTACAGCAACCAAACATAAATTAAAACCTCTAATACCAAAACTAAAGCTGGCAGACCAAATTATCACATAATTGATTTACTCACAGTCTAGTATTCTTATTTTAAATGGTAATTGTTTTGTAAGATTTTCACAATGCTCTTTAAGATTTATCATCTGATCACTGTTGTTTAAAGCACTCTAATTGAAGGACATTCCTGTAAGCCGCAAGATAAGTAAAACAATCAAAATTATATAAGTAAAATGAAAAATGACCATTCTGTTTCCTGGATGTCACCAAGTGCCAGGGTAAAGGGGTTATGACGTCAGACAGGATATCCTCCAGATAGAAAGTAGGAGTGCAAATATAGAGGTAAAAACAAACTTGTTTTTACTGAGAGGGCCTCAGGAAACATGAGACAATGGATCTATGACGTTGCAACTCAAAATAATTAAATTTCCCATCACTTACTGGAAGTAAATGACTGGCTTCCTTGAAGAACATTTTTTTCTCTGGTTCTCAAGGGTTTTAATCTACTCAGCTAAAAAAATAGCCATTAATCTCTTAAATGCTTACATAAGTCTTTCTTTGCATCGTTTTGCATTCAATTTTTTGCAGAAAATTGAGTACAGTTAAACTTACTAAATTAGATGTGCTTCATTGGGGAAAATGCTTGCGTTATTGTATAATAAAGTATATTCATGTAGCTGCATGAAATGTGATTGGTTTGAGTAGCTTCCCTTATGTGTACCATTGTCTGTACATGAATTTAATTTGGATGCAATTTTCTGATTACATGACTATTCATTTATCACTTGACTTAGATCCTGAGAACTTTCTGCACGAGACAGAAGGGAAGCAGATGCATAAAACATATTTCCAAAGTGTTTACATTTTATAAGTTAACTGTTTTACTACTATCGTGCTGTACTATTGTATATAGGCTAATAAAAAAGACCAACCTGCCTTGTCTGTCCCAGTTGCCCTTGCCCTCTGGTGGTGCATCACTGGTACTGCATCTAAAGGAGAGCTCTGAGTTAGCGCTTAGTCATAAATCGTCACTTATGAAGGCTGGATTATTTCTGTAATATTTTCTGGGCATATAATGAAGTAGATGTGGTGTATTGTATTAACGTGACACTAACAGTTTTTTTTACACGATATGACCACGTTTTAACAATAATAATTTTCCCGTTATTTCAAGATACTCATGTAAAAACGTGACACACCCGTATCTCGTAATAACGTGATAAAGCTGCTTTTTTAAAACTCACTTGGCACCAATACGCTTCCGTAAAGTTTTAGATTTTGCTGGATCAAAGAATAAAAATGTTTCAGAAAGACGGCGCATGCGTACCTAAAGCCGGATGTGGTATGTGCGCCGGGCGGAAGCTATAACGTCCTTTCTGCTCCCGGACTGCCATCATGGTGAGTCCGCCATGAGAGTGTAAACTAAATTTCACGGATTTTACTTTTATATTACACCTTGTTATCTCAAATCTTTGTTCATCGTGTTCCTAAAAGGCCCGTAGTTGTAATGAATATACGTTTGAATCATTTGAGTACATTTCTTTGCGGTTTTAATGCTGTTCTTCTTGAGGACTTGATTCTCCGCACAACGTGGTCTGGCTGTTAATGGGCGACTGAAGCCTCTTGCTTATCATGTTCAATAATATCCAATTTACGTTAGTTTTAGTATTTTTTTTTTATATATTCTTGGTGTCTGTTGTCTTCGTAGAATTTGGTGTTTCTGACGGAGTAGACGCGGGCTTTCGACACAATGCAATTGTTACTTGACAGCTTGCTTTGTGGATAGCTTTTTGTACTGTTAAATATGAGTTATGATTATGTGTGTTCCAGGTGTTCAAGCGCTTTGTTGAGATTGGCCGTGTTGCCTACGTCTCGTTCGGACCCCATGCCGGCAAACTGGTGGCCATTGTGGATGTCATCGACCAGAACAGGGTGAGTTTTATTTAGTGTCAGTTTCAAAAAAATATATACAGTTTTGACTTCTAAATTTATTAGTCGTATTTGTGCATTCAAGGCTCTCGTTGATGGACCCTGCACAGGCGTGAAGAGGCAGTCTATGCCCTTCAAGTGCATGCAGCTCACAGACTATGTGATCAAAGTACCTCACGGGTAAGCCAATTGTTGTCACATTTTCTTAACGTTTAATTTGCTGAAACTGGTATAATATACTAAAATATATTGCTGTGAGTCAAGCTAAGATTCACTCAATCAGGGTTTCCCAGTCAGTTACACTAAGGCTTTAAGGGTAACTTAATGCATTTCAGATCCAGGAAGACTTTGTGTTTATTTATTTATTTATTTCATTTAGTGTATTGATATTTAGCCAATTTAACGCTTTTTATTCATATTTTGCATTTTTTATTAATTGTGTTGTATTTTGGTTTCAAAATTATTCCAGTAAATGCTGCATTATATAACTTTAAATATAAACTTTAGAAATTTAAATCTACAATTTATTAATATGTATAGCATCAGTAGTATAAGTTATATGTATTTATAAGGTAAAAAGTTGTATAGTTCAGTTTTGGACTATGGGGGACAAAATTAAACTATGGTGGGCCACTGTAATCTTCTAAATTAATGGGAAACACTGGATCAGTGCATCGACTCTGTTGGGGTTGGTGTTTTAATCAAACCAAGCCTGCACTCTTGAATGGTTTTTACTATGTTATAAAGGACAGTGCTAAATGTTGCTTAATTGTTTTTCAGCGCCCGTCAGAAGTTTGTCAGGAGAGCTTGGGAGAAGGGCCAAGTCAACGAGAAATGGTCAGAAAGCAGCTGGGCCAAGAAGATTGAGGCAAGACAGAAGGTGAGAGATGTATATCATGCATACTGTCATGATACAGCTTGAGGGAATGTCACCTGGAAGGCATAGGTTGAATAAGGAAAATGTAAACATGTTTTGGAGTGGTTTTATGCAGGCAACTCATCTGTCACACTTGAGCTCAAACCTTAGAGAGTAAGGTTTGTATTTTCACTTGAAAAAGTGATAGATTACTTAAAACATCTTCAACATTGAGACCATGTTTTATTATGTTTCCTCAAAGATAAATTGTATTCTCATGTACTTCATCTGCTTCCCTGGAGATGGCACTAGAGACCCTTTGGATTAACATGGAGTAACACCTGAATGAAAGGGTTAGGGGTGCATAATCGAGCAAATCATGTTCTGCCATGACATGTCTACCTTTTATTTACAGAGGGCCAAAATGTCAGACTTCGACCGCTACAAGGTCATGAAGGCCAAGAGAATGGTGAGTTGATCTAAAGTGTTCATGTGGTTGGGTTTTTGAAAACTAAAGCTAAGGTCAGCAATAAATCAGCACTAAAACTGACTTGTGTGAATTTAGTGGATTTATATATTGCCAGAAGTATGTTTTTTTTTTTTTTTTAACTCTGGGTTAAAAAATGGTGTACACTGTCACTGCTGTCCCATTGGCAGATATACTAGCACCTGATGGTCTAGTGTAATATTTGCATTTTTGCTTATTTTCTTTTGTTTCACAGAGGAACAAGATTATCAAGCACGAGGTGAAGAAGCTTCAGAAGGAGGCAGCAAAGAAATGATCAGATTTGTTAAAATAAAGTTCCTGTTAAATTCTTAATTTGTTTCATTATTTATAAATCTGCTTTTGTCCCTGTTTTCTATGAAACATGATTTGTAGTTTTGAATTTTACTATAATTGTATATTTTGATGACCATTGTTCCCTAAAGCATAGTACTTCTCTGCTGTATCATTTTTATCAAATATAGCTAAGAACTGCACACTCACAATTTCTAGCTGTATATGCAAAATTACAGCTTGAGGGAATTAGTTTATAGTGTAAATCACTGTCTAAAGCTGGTCCTCATACTCCCACTAGGTGGCAGTCTAAACTATTGATTTTCAAGCTGCTTTTTACATAAACGCGCGTCAAGGTGTTTCACAATGAATGCTGAGTTCTATAATCAGTGGTACACTGCTCAAACATGTTGGGCGATAGTTCTGAAGGATGAAGTTTATGGCCAGTGTCACTAGGTCAGAAGGCATTGCTACTGAATACTTAATAGCCTTCTTAATACTAGGGGCCTGTTAACTTGAAAAACGGGTAACCAAATCTTTAAAGAAAAGTAATGAAATTATTTGAATATTGGATTTACTTGTAACTCAGTGGACGCGTGTGGGCGCGTGTGAGCACCTAGGTAATACTACAGCAAAAGCAGTATCTAATATCTGTCCTAAAATCTGGCGTCAAATTATACAAATGACTGAAGGCCTATGACCGGCACAGACATCAATCTCCCCAGCCACAGGCGAACAGGTTCGGGCCTATTCTAGGTATTGTTATCATGGCCTCTAAAACACGCTTTCTGTGAGCGTAATACTGACGTCAAAAATAAATTGTACCTATGCGCAGTCATATCAAGCTTCAACGGAGCAGCAACAACACAGGAAATTCTGTGCAGTCTCTTCAAACTAAAGGTTAATAGTTAAAAGAGTAGCTTACCCTGCAGGAAGCCACTAAATTCACAAGCAATTAACTCGGTCATTATTATGTGCTTACTAAGCAAGTGATCTACCAATAGATATAATGTTTATGATGATGTATACAATGACTGTCTCTGATTTGAATAACTAAGTGGTAAAGATATTCTTGCCTGCATATACTTACGTATTATTTCTCATTGTGTATGCCTCTTTAGGTAATTATGGCTACTGTGTAAAATAAGAATTATTGACATGCCAAGAAAAAATGTAAGCAACAAAACTTGATAATAGTGAACTGAAATGACCTATAAAATATCAGTGTTTTTTTGAATTCGAATGCTGCGCGCTTTTATTTAGAAAGTCACGGCGCTTATCCGGTGTTGCTCACGTTACCCACGAAGCTTACCACACGCTTGACGCGTGGGAGAGAAGCAGAAAGAGGGGGAGGGACAGGTTGACTGTGTCACATTCACAACGGGGTCTCGGAATCAAATGCGGCCGGTTTACTGTGGGTCAGCGTCAAGAGGGAACTACAGCCCGTGGATCCGTGGCGCGCTAATATCTGCAGCAGCTCTGCGCTCCCGAACCTGCGACTCAGTCAAACCCCTCGCTGGTAAGTAGGACTGAGGTGATGGTGCATTCGGACTCGCGGTTGTGGGCCCTGCAGTAATGTGTCAAGTTACGGGGTCTGTGTGTGTTTTTTAATGCTTTGTGCGTGTCCATCGTTTCGCATTTGACCACGTTTTCCGTGCCCTCATTGATTTAATTCAGTCGACTGCGTGCTGTGTTAGTGTAGTCTTGCTCTGCGCTGTCATGTTGTTGTACTGGAGATGCAGCCAGTAGCAGCCCTGTCCCCCATGGGCAGCAGCACCTTTGCAATGGAAATAATATGTCCTTTACTGTTACTATGATCAGTATTTTTAAGATCCTGTCAATGTAAAATGGTAAAATGGTTTTGTAATAGGCTCAAATGGACATTTATGATAGCTGTGGTCTTTATAATAGGGTGTTGACATATTACGCATGATCCTGGCTTCTCTCTTAAAGCCTTTCAGATCGTAACTTACTGTATGATTCTTCAAAGCACATTATACTCTCTTTTTTTTATTCATTGCTTTTTTTATTATTAGACCTTTACGTTGTAGATGTGCTATACGTATAAGAAAGTGGGTATATTATACAATACACAGCAAATTGAATGTAATATCATAAGGAAACACTTCTATTGGTTAATCTTTACACTGATGGAGTCCAAGCCAAGGTATGATCCGATGTAACGTAACACTATGAGTTTTCACTATCACTTTTGTAAGGTCATTGACTAGTAAGTGTGTTGGTACTGTAGGTCTACACAACTTGCACTATTACGTTGTAAACTTATACACCAGCAGTACCTTGAACAGTTACACAACCACTCTCAAAGCATGTTTGACCTGTACACTTCAAGATTACACAATGACCTTGAACTTGTGAGGAACGTCTAGTTGTAAAAGTTTCTTATCCAGTCACTCCTTCTCGAATCTTATCACCATTTTGTAAAGCATTTAATTTTGTAAAATTTAGTACAAGCTGTTTTGGCATTGATAATCAATGCACACACAATAGTTACACAAAATAGTTCTTAATATATTTTTATTTATTTATTAACTTCTAGGAATCTATCAATGTAATCTCTCAAATCAGCAATTGAGCAAATCTAGGTACCTCTATTCTGTCTTTGTATACTTTAAAGCTGTGCCAAGGAGTAAACCGATCATGTGATTACGCACAGGTACTTAAGGTAACTAAGAGCTCCACATTTAGGACACATACAGTCATTCATTGATGAGATTATGTTCATACCTTGGCTTGACTTAGCAGCAATCAGTACACTACGTACTGTAACCTGTCCTGACAAGCAGTGTGTCTTAGTTTTGGCTATAGTTTTAAACTTGTCTTATTGTTTATATTGGTGAATTGAGTTGCATGATTTATATTGGGAGAGCTTTCTAGCTTTTGTGTTGTTTTGAGCAACATACTGTACACAACACAGCAGGGGTTAGAGACATTGATATTTTTACATCTATGGCGGCGTGTTATGCTGTTAGGCGTGTTCTCTGGCAACAGCTATTTGGTTTGCCTGTTGTTTCTGTGATTTCAGGTGAGTGGGGCACACCTTGTCAAGGGTTACCTCCCAGGAATGTTCAACAGTTGTTCTTTTCCACACTTTTGGCATGCAGCTTGTTTCTTGGTAAAGGAACTGCCTACCATCCCTTGAGGCATTGTTTTATAATCAGAACAAGAAGGCATGACAACAGTTGGTTGGTAAATGGAGCACAGGTCTCACGTGTCAGGACAGTGGTACTTAATGTTGCATAATTTTACCCTGGGCTTTTGGAATTACAGTTAAAAGTGACTCAAGAGACAAATCTTGATATGTTAGCATATTAACATAAAGTCTGCTTAACCACTACTACTGCTACCACAGTTTTTATGACTTTACTACCAAGACCAAAAAATACTTTTACTCATGTATAAACTTAAAATAGTATAGTAAAAAAGAAAAAGTATACAAAATAATCTCTAATCTCAAGTAAATTACTTGAGTAAAAGTATGTAGTTACTTTTAACCTGTGTTATTTGACTATTTTAAAGTATATTTTTAGCCTTCAAAAGGTGATTTGGTTTATTGTATAACTACATAAATATAATTCTCTTTGAATGAGGGAGCTTCTACTTCCTCTCTATGGACCGTAATAAGGAACTTTTGCAGCAGTAATCTCAGCTTAAATATACTGTACAATAAATTTACAAGAATAAAAAACAACTTTCCTCTGTTTATCCTCACCTATAGTTCACTATAAAATGGGAATGAAGTGACCAACATCCCCACTGACCACAGTTATACTAAGAGATGGGCCACTGACTAGACACCCAGAGGCAACAGCAGCTATGTCCACCAGAGCCATGGCGGGACTCAAACGTCATCATGATGGGAAAATTGCAGGTCTCTATGACCTAGACAAGACACTGGGCCGTGGCCATTTTGCTGTGGTAAAACTGGCCCGACATGTGTTTACAGGAGAAAAGGTACAGTATAGTATACAAACTATGCTTTTATTGGCTCATGCATAAACTTAGATTGTTTGATAATTTGCAGATACATTTATTTTGTGACTCTTTTCAGGTTGCGGTGAAAGTGATAGATAAGACAAAGCTGGACCCTGTGGCACGGGGTCACCTCTTTCAGGAAGTCCGCTGCATGAAACTGGTCCAACATCCCAATGTGGTGCGCCTTTATGAGGTCATTGACACAGCAACCAAACTCTACCTCATTCTGGAGCTGGGAGACGGTGGGGACATGTATGACTGCATCATGAAACACGAGGGAGGACTCAGTGAAGAGGTAAGACAAATTACCATCTTGAGTAACATATTCAAAATGTAAGCCTGTTTTTCCCCTATCAATACATGATTATTGTCTATATTTTAGGTGGCCAAGTGTTACTTTGCCCAGATTGTCCATGCCATCTCATACTGCCACCAACTCCACGTGGTGCACAGAGACCTAAAGCCAGAGAATGTCGTCTTCTTTGAGAAGCAGGGCATCGTGAAGCT
The DNA here is from genome assembly GCA_020698575.1 of Bostrychus sinensis. NCBI lineage: Eukaryota > Metazoa > Chordata > Actinopteri > Gobiiformes > Eleotridae > Bostrychus > Bostrychus sinensis. The sequence goes on from CM036255.1 coordinate 13,689,487, forward strand.
CACAGACTTTGGCTTCAGCAATAGGTTTCAGCCAGGCAAAACACTCAACACCTCATGTGGCTCCCTGGCTTACTCTGCGCCGGAAATCTTACTGGGAGACGAGTATGATGCTCCTGCCGTCGGTAAGTTACTGTCATATCTAGGTTATGCAGCATTGTCTTTGACATTTATCTGCTGCGGGTCAATAATCTTGCTTTGTGGAATTGTAATAGGTCAGAGTCTTTAGTTCAAAGTCTAATCTTTATTGCTAACATTATTTTATCAGTATCCTTTAAGTAGACTAGACTGGTTAGCTAATGCTGTCACTATCATTCTTATGTATTTCTAAGTCACTGGCCTACACCCATTGACTGTATGATAATGATCATACAGACCTTATTAGCTAAAAAACAGACATCCAAATTCGAGATTTATTCTGACTTGCCAAAGCTACAGTAACAGTTTTATTTATATGTTTTGCTGTCTTGGGTGAAAGGGGAAAAAAATGCAGTTGGTCTTGGTTGTGTCTGACATCTTGCACTGTTGACATTTTATTGTCACCATCCAGTTCTAACTAATTAGCGAGTAACATTATGTGGCAACTCTAGCCATTGTGGAGGCCTTCCTGCTAAGATCATCTTATGATTGTAATACGTAACTTAGCTTCTTTTCACACAATAGCACAATACTAAAGTGCTGCATGATTGCCACTAGTCTCAATCCAAAGCAGTTATGATGTTAAATAGCATTGTCTGTTAGAATAAAACTAAGTGGGCTTGCAGTAGCTGTGTTCTGCTTCTCTTTTGTTTAAAGGGAAGTCAAACAGTTGTCTTATACTGAAAAGTGAATAGTCTCTTGTTACTTATCACCAGACTGTGCTTGTGTATGATATTGGCGTGGTTTTCATATCATTGTGAGTTATCCTGTAAAAAGCCTATCTGAGCGCTTGACCCAGATGCTAAATCAGATGTTAGCGAGCATGCTCAGTGTGTCCTCTGTTGTCTGCAGTGCCGGCCTACACGCTTTCATTGTTCATTCAACTGAGATGATGATGTTTTGATCGTGTGGGTTATCCAGCTGGGTTGTAATATTGTGTGATCTTTCTGAGCGTGGCAATTTGATGGGAATGGAGGACAGGAGACGTGATGTATGGGTATCCTGACCTGACCTGGACAATCTACCTGTCCACAGGGTGTTGAGTCCGCTGGGGTTAAGCCAGATGGCCCGTAGCCCAGTTTTTTTTTTTTTGTGGCAGAGATAAAAAAAATGCTGTCCTCACTTAGCTTTTCTCCTGTTGGACCTGGTTGTAGGAACTTTAAGGGCTAATGTACTGTATAATAGCCTGTAAAAAGAACCAGGATGTAATATGGATCATTGCCTTGACAGTTCACATTGTGCGGTAAATTGGTGGCTGGTCAATCTGAAACGTCTTATATTTAGTTCCTTCACACTGTGGCAAAATGTCTACAGACATACTAATAAATGAAAATGGAACTGATTACAATGGTATAATGATAAATATTGCACCTTATAACCAAATAATTTCTAGTAAAGCCTTGGTGGAGGTCTGTGTCTCTCTAAATGCTCCTAGTTTATTTATTTTATACTTACAGTTTACCCTTTAGCTTGCTGTACTGTATCGAAAAGCCATATTGTATTTTTTGCTCTTTGTTCTAAGGAAGTCTTAGCAGAACTCCAAACATTTTTCTGTGTTCAAAATGAAGAGCACATATGTATATAAGAAAAAACAGATTTATAACATCAACATCTTTAAAACTGTTTACACAAAACAAGAATAAATAGTATGAACGGTTTATTTCACAACTCAAAAAGGGCTTGTTGTTTATCTGGTGGACTTGTATTAAATGACTGGGAAAAGGGATGTTTACAAACCCAGCTGTCACCGCTAAGTAGCCATAGTTAGCAGCAATCTTGCTAATGCGCATTGATGTGAATGGTGTTATTGAGTGATGTGTCAGCCATCTGGTTTATAAATAAAGTTATCTTGAAAGGAAGTTTGGCGGTCCTGTGACGCAAGTAATGAGGAAACAGGGTTGTAGTTGCTAGGAGACATTGGCCAGGGGTGATATGGTTATGGGGACTACAGTAGTGGCAATTCTGCTCTTTCACAGCCTCAGAGCCATGATGTGCTCCTCACCACTCACTGTACACTGGCTCATTTACGTCACCAGATTGAAAATACTTGCCTATCTTGACGCCATAAAACAAATGGCAAGAAATGTTGGGGACTGTCAGCAATTTGGGCTTAGTTATTTGAGCCTTTTCAGCCTGATTTGCATATTGATTTTGCATACATTTTACACCAGATAACCTTCCTGACGACAACAACAAAAAAAAAAGCAAAAAAAAAACCAAAAACATTTATCCGAGCTTGGGACCAGCACAAAGAGTAGACTGGCATTTGACCCCTGTGACTGGATTAGATCAAAGTAATTCAATAATAATCCTAAACCTATATCGCGATATATGAGATACTTTATTGCGTAGTAGTAGTAGTAGTAGTAGTAGTAGTAGTAGTAGTAGTAGTAGTAGTAGTAGTAGTAGTAGTAGTAGTAGTAATAAGTTAGTAATAAGTTAGTAATAAGTTGGCAAATCTACAAATAAATGAATACTATAATTGTATTTGAATGTATTTCCAATCACTAAATTAACTAAAACATATCCACTTATTATATTTTTAAATTATGAAACTTTGAATGAAAAATCCTATTATTTTTTTATTAGCTTGATATCAGCATAATTTTTATTTACATTGTCAGCAAAGTCTGTTTTCCCACTGACTGCATATTGAAAGCAGGTCAATTCACTGACAGGGCGTCTGCTTCTGTCTCTCTACTCTCGACTAGACAGTGCTGCAGGATGTGTGTCAGTAGACCATGTTGTTGACCAGTGTTATAGTCAATGCCAGGAGCAAAAAATGTTGTAAATAAAAAAATAGCTTATCAGACCCGGTGAACTGTTTCATAAAAAATTGCATTCATAGGAAGCTTTGTGGGATGAACATGTTAACCCTCTTTCCTGTGTGTGCCTGTTTGAGATCCTACCAGTGTGCTTATGTACTGTATGTGTGAGCATGACGTCACCAAAAGGCAGCGATGTCCAGCATTATTGGTTTAACAGATGCATCCTGAACAAGCATATTTATGGAAATGTCTGTGATCAAATAGGATTCATGCTTCATTTCAGCTAAGGAGGAGACAGCTTTTATATCCAGGTCACTAAGCAGAAAGATGTTTAATTGGCTTGGTCTGTCGCACTTATATAGCTCTTTAAAATCCCAATTTGTCCACATGTTTGTTTTGATATATTGTTTTTGATTTATACATGCTGTAAAATTTTGTGCAGATATCTGGAGTCTGGGGGTGATCCTCTTCATGTTGGTGTGTGGGCAGCCTCCCTTTCAAGAGGCTAACGATAGTGAGACGTTAACTATGATCATGGACTGTAAATACAACGTACCTCCGCACATCTCCAGTGCATGCAAAGAGTGAGTAATACACATGCACACTGCACACGGGCCAACACGGTCCTCGGCAGGTGCTGCATATTTCATGTGTCTAGATGTGAAAAGAAAAGCAGAGAAGAGTGCAGCCTGCTTTTGGCAGCTCTTCCAGAGATGCACTGCAGCGTTAAGTGTATCTAATGCACCCTTTAAAATCAGCTCTCTATTTTTATCATGGCGAGAGTTTAACCATGCGTTAAAGCAAAGCAGGGCTAACACACTGTGGGTGCCTGATACAATCTGAACACTGTAGCTTTGCAAACTTTTCTGATCTTGCATGACTTGATGTGTTGATGTGCACTCACTTCTTCAAATAGTGGCACATGTGAAGGCGATGGACAGTTTTAAACAGATAAAAATCATAATTTTACACAGCAAAAACTAATACCACTGTATACTTTTGGATAGGTATTAGTAAAATCTTTATTGCTGTATGAATCAAAATGAATAGTTTTAAGAAATCTTTCATAGGAATGACCGTATTAATGATTTTTGACCAAATGCTTAGTTCATCATTTTTCCAGAATACTAATACTCTTGCTTTTCCCTGCAGTCTCATTGGTCACATGCTGCAGAGAGACCCAAAGAAACGAGCAACCCTTGAACAGATTGAAAGCCACGAATGGCTTAAAGGTGTTGACCCCTCCCCTGCCACCAAGCTGTCCACCCCCCTGGTGTCCCATCGAAACTTGTCGGAAGAGGAACACGGCTCCATTATTCAGCGAATGGTACTTGGGGGCATTGCGGACCGAGACAACATTACTGAGTATGTGTTTCTTCCATCTTGTGAAGTCTTTTCAAGCATTTGTCACGGTTTACTCATGCAACACAAGCCTAACGATTATCATAATTATGAATGGTCATCCGCATTTTAATTGGCATTTATATACAGCTTGCAGTGCCCATGTCAAATCCGATCTTCACACCTGTCATTTCCTTTTGATTCCCTGTGATCAAGGGTTTGCTTGCTGATTTAGTTGTTCTGTTGTGGAATTGTGTTCCAGAAGTCGTATAACTGTCTACATCTCTCTTCTCAGGGCCTTGGAGTCAAATCAGTACAACCACATTACCTCCACTTATTTCCTGCTGGCAGAGAGGATGCTCAGGGAGAGGCAGGAAAAGGAGCAGTCCAATCAGACACGATCCCCTAGTCCCAGCAAGGCCCAGTTCAGGTACAGTACTTTCACACATTGTGATTATAAGCTGGTTTTGATGCATTTTTAATCTAACTGGCAGAAAATTTGTTGTTTGAATCTAAAGCATAACAAAACTGGGAACTATAATGCCCATGATTCTCTTGCAGCCTCCTAGCTGCCACTGTATGGCCCATGGTAATCCATTTAAATTGTGTAAAGTGTAAAAAAAAAAAAAACTAATTTCAGCCAATTTATCTATTATTAAATTATCTATGAGACCTACACTTCTTGCGGAGAATGGGTTACCTGGTAGAACCATTATAAAAGCTTACAACCAAAATAATAAATTTTTTACCATGCCCCTGGTGGTGAAATCCCCATTACCCAGAGCTAATCTTACACATGTGAAATTTAAACACCTTACATTTTTACAATCTCTGCTTTTAATAAGTACATGTTCTGCTCTGCGTCTGCTTACAGGCAATCATGGCCCACCAGAGTGGATGTTCATCAGGACGTCAGTGATGGGTTAGGGGGCCCAGCTATCTCTCACCCTGGAGGACCTCAGTCTCCTGCTCGCAGTGCTGAGAGCCTCCACAAAGGCCCCAGACCAAAAACCGCTCTACTGGATGTAAGCCAGCGCAATGAGAACCATACACAAGTGTCTAACCAACAACCTGCACGACACGCCCCAGACAGAGGACTCCGGCCACTGAACAAACCCCAGTCCATCCCACACCGCCTGGGCCCCCTGGCTGCTGGGGGCCCCTGTAAACCACGCAGTCCTAGTCTCTTCAGCGTGGAAGAGGATGAAGAGGAGGAAGGAGAAGGGAAATGTCTCCCACCCGTTACACTACCTTCTCTAGTGGTGCTTCGTAGCAAATCCTCTTCCTCTGGGAACCGCCTGACATCCCGAATGAGTGCGCCTGTGCTCAACCAGATTCACGAAGAAGAGAAAGAAGATGAGGAAGACGAAGACAGTAAAGAGCTGCTTGGACTGGGCCCACCTAAACCCAGCCTTAGTCTCAACTTAAACTCTAGAATACCATCTCCCTCACAGCTAATGCTGTCACCTAAAACTGTTGTAACCTTGAGTCCCAGCTCAGAGACTAGTGATGACGATTCTGGAGGTCCTCACAGACAACAGACAGTAAGGGACACTAAAGGTGGTCATGCAAGAGCTGCAAAGAAAGAGGACACAGAGAGACGGGGTACAGGGCAGGGCAGTCCCTCCAGTCCTGGATCAGGTCCTGGCCAAGGCAAAGGCACTGCTAAAGCAGCGAGCGGCCTGGTGGAGAGCCTGAAGCTGATGAGCCTGTGCCTAAGTTCTCAGTTCCATAACCTGACAGGAGGAGGTGGGGGCAGTGGGGGTGTCAGTGGTGACCCTCAGGACCGGCCTGTGTGGAGAATGTGCATGGGTGGGTCCACAGGTAGTCTGGATAAGGTTTCCCTCCTGGGGGGTCCTTCACCCAGAGCGAATCCCTACCAACACCATTCACAACAACAGCCCACAATGGGTGACACTTTTGCAGACCCACTTCTTGATGGCACTTGTCCTGGGACACTAAGGTTGGGAGAACTAGACTTGGCCCGGGAAAACCACAGGAACATGAAGAACCGTGTGTTGCAGATGCCCTTGAGTGACAAGACTCTGTCTGTCAATATCCATCGCAGCCCCAAAGAGGGTCTGCTCTGCACCCCCACCCCTCACAGCTGCTGTCAAGTCATCTAGGCTTACTGTGACCTACTGTACAGATACATGCCTCACCTATTTTTTCCTCCTGCACATGCACAGCCATTGCACGTGATTACATGCACTCGATATTCCAATGTGGACTTAAAAAGCAATATTTATGAGAGAAAAAAAATTATATTCCCTAGACTTCACTGATTGTACCTAATATGAAGCCAAATTAGCTGAACACACAATAGAATATTACAGTACTATAATAAGAGTAGCTTTGGGGTATCGTGTGCATGTAAATATGTAAAATGTATTATTGGATGTCACCATATATGTCATCGTTGGGTTGTTATTTTGGTACTTATTACTGTTTACTATTGGCTGTGGCAAGAGGAACTGCACGCAGTTGCATGTGTTGCACATTTAGTGACAAAAAGAGTTTCTATGAAGCAGGCCAAGAGCCACACAAATGTATGAGAAGCAATTATGCTTTATTTATGGATTGAGAAAAGATAGAGAAATATAAGGTGCACAGTGACACTTTCTGCTCACAACTGGGCTCTAAGCGCTCACACAAGTGTGTTCACACACTACTATCACTATGTACAATGTTGAGGAGTTTCACTCTCATGTTACATACTATCTATGTTGTATTAATTATATTTTTAATACCATTATTTTTTAATTATTTTTGAGACAATTCTTTTATTTGTTTTTTTATTATGACTGAAAGAGTTATGACTGCGAAAAAAGAAATGAGGTGAAAATCTGCTGGACAGCAGCACTTAAGTATATGGTGGCACTATCACAGTTTTATTTTTCTATATCATATACTATATGCTTGGAAAGGAAACACAACACTCATTTGCCCTAAATCTGTTACCCTATAGAGTTTGTACATATGTGAATATCCCCCAAGACTTAGTAATTTGTACTTGTATTGGCAGTAAAGTTGTCTTGCAGTAGAACCCTACTAGATCCATACAACATTATTCTTTTCTACTATGTAATATTCAAAGGATAGGTTCTTTTCAGACTAAACACTGGAGCCTAAACGTTGTGTATTCTATAGTGTTTCTGAATAATGGTAGCCACTGTTGTAGCATATTCCAACAAAACTAAGGTCCTTTAAAGTACCATACCATCACAGCTCCTTTATGTATCGATCAGTGTAGCTGCATTTGTGACCCACTCCTAGTGGAATATATAACTTGACAGTGCATGTGTTTTGCTGTAGCAACCTTATTCTCAGCCACCACCTGGTGTTATGTCAGTAACAGGTTAAAACAGTCACTTAACTGTAGCCACCCAGCAATACCAGCAACTGCAAAATGTACAAACAAAAATGGATGTGCCATAAGTTCTGTCCTTAGCATATTGTACTGTATGTATATGATAGAGATCTATTAAATTAAAACAATGTTAAGAAGCTTTTTGGTTTGGGCTTATCTCTGTCTACTTGGTTTAATCATCCTTCAGGGACTGCAGTTATGACTGTTTGGCTCAAATACAAATTACCAGGAAAATATGCACCCTTACAAAATTATATAACTTGACTTGATACCAATGAGATGCATATATATTTTTTAAGAATTACAAATGTAAAATGTACAAAATGCAAACCCAATTCAAAGAAGTTAGGACACTGCACAAAATGTAAATAAAAACAGAAAATTGAAAATCATTGCATGGCTTCAGGAACACGTCCAGAAGTTGTCTGTCAACACAGTTCACACAAATACAAGTTACAGCTGTTTTATGCAAAGAACAAACCATATTATGATCTAGAATCATTGGGCCAAGATTCCTTTAAAATGTATTGATGCACAAAGAAAAACTATTCCATGGTCAAATTAACCAAAATTTGAAAAATACAAACTTATTGCAAAACGCACAACACTAAAATCTAGACAATAATTCATTCTAAAGTATTATTCATTGTAAAGCACCAGGATATTTTTGTTGTCGTCTCAAAGCATCTGTGTAAACAATAGGGATCGTGTCCAGCTGATTTCATGCAAAACAATGTCTCTCATCTGTTTGTATTCCTGAATGGCCTCGAAGCTTCAAACGCAGACGGGACTCATAATCTCTGCAACATCTGGCCTACTGTTCCACATCAGCCGGCTGGTAGGAAATCAGCTCAGACCAGATAAGCTTAAGGTCAGCAATGAACCCATGCAACCCCCAGACGTCAGACAGAGATGGGCTTTTGGTGGAAGTGCATTAAAGTCTAAATACAAACAAGTGAGAGGCTGGAGGATGAGACGCACATGAGCAGGTGGGATGTGGTATTGCTTTCAAAAAGAAAATACATGGCTGATGGAGGATGTGTGTCATGAGGATAGTGTGCCAGAGTTAATGTCGTCTGCAGCGGGACACGTGCATCAATGTAATCCCATCACAATCCTCTCATACAAGCAAGAGACACCAACCCGTTCATACTCGTCCCACTATATTCGAAGTTAAGTACATTTCCTGACATACTAAAAGGTAAATAAAACCATTCTATTAAAATAACTGTAATACTATAACCATAATACACACATTATTTCATATGATTGCAAATATACCAAATTTCATAAAATCTATTATTTACAAAAGAACAAAAAATTGAAAATAGTCTCTAAAATAATAGCTGTACAGTCTCACACATATTGTAAGTGCCAGTGTATAGGCATAGCTAGATAGATCTTTTTTGTCATTACACTTTTCATTATAACAAAATTCTCTTTGAGAGCAGTCCTTCACACAGCAGCATAGATGCATTTACCAGTAAGTTGCTGAAGTGAATATCTTGCAAAGTGCTCACATTTAAACTGCAGTCACACAATGGTCAGATTAAATACAGAATTTAGATTTAAAATGCACTTCTTTGAGATTACTTTAATGCACAAACATGACTGTGCTTTTTAAATAATGGACATTCCCTGCTTGTACTTTGTTAAGTGTGTGTGCACATGCTTTAATGACTCTGGGCTTGTTACTAAAACAATTTCTTACCATGTGACACCAAGGACTGCCAGATCGGGGTATGTGTACCACAAAAGTGTGAGAATGGCATGAGAGGATGACTCAATTAAAAGGCTATTTTTATTCATCATGGCAGCCTGGAAGTGGCAACAACAGCAGCGAGACAAAGACTAAGCAAGAAGTACTAGACCTCCCTTAGGGCATCGGTTCTATCTCACAATGACAAAGGGCTCAAACCAGAGATATTCAAGTTAAGGGGTAAATGTTGCACTTATTGAACCACAAAACTGTTTTACCTCCCAATAGTAAAGAATTCATTTGTTCCTTTACTGAATTTTTGTGGCTGGAGTTAGTCTCTTCTGGCACCCCTTTTTGGGAATAAACCAACAGCAGCAAAACACCCCCCCACCCCAACAGTAGCATTAATAGTCTTAGAGATTCTTTCCACCATACAACCAAAATAGGGCTTTTTCTTATGGTGGAGAACTATGTAATAACAGGCCTACTAATGTAATGCTTATAATTTTCTTCAAAATGAAAAATGACTACTAATGCATTGCCTGAAATACATGCAGTGTGAGTGAAAAATCTACTGAGATTCAAAGGTATAAGGAAGACTCTGACATGGCTGCTTATCCTGTTCAATCATCTACATGTCAGTCAGGCAGAGTGATGTCATTCATTCAAAGCATCTTTCGGATTTCTGAATCTCAAAGTCTCAATGGCTCTTCGGATTCTTTTTATTTCCTGTGTGAATAGTTTGCTATTACATCACCACTTCTTTCTGCAATTCTGTAGAAAAATCCAGCAGCTGGCAATTCCTCCTGGTTTGTTCAAATCCATTCAGTGCTGTGATCATTAATGCTGTCCCCACTGGCATAATGTAAGCTGGAGTGTTTTTGCTGCGAAACTTATGTGATGCTAGAGGAAAATGATTGTGCATTTGATCAGCACTCGTAGGAGGAAGTAAGAAGATAAAGAAGTAAAATGGGTGTAGACTAGTGACTAGACAGATGCACTGTAAGACTGCAAAATGTACAAATGTGTTGAACTGAGCTTGTAGCAATTTGTGTGAAACATTTTGCATTTTTACATCAAGAAAGAATCAAGACACTGGCTCTAACTCAAAATGGTAAAGACAGTAGATTTGGATTTTTTTTAGTTCAGGGGGTAAATACTGTCCATTGAGCCACAAAGTCCTGATATCTCACAATGGTAAAGAATACACTAAAAGTACCTTTACTGATAACTTGTGGCAGTTAGTATGGTTGGCCCCATCTTGCAATGGTACAGAATTCTTTATAACATTCTTGGATCCAGATCATGTTTAAAATTCACACACACACGCACACACACAAATTCTTTCTTGACCCATTAGTCAACTTTTCTGAAAATTGCACACGACCATTACTTTTTGAGTTATCTTGCCAACAAACTAACGAAGATATCAATGCAGCAAAAACATAAGCCCCTTCTTAGACACATCTGGACATTGAGTGTGTCTATATTTAGTGATACAGATATGAACATGTCTTTAATTTTAGAAATTAAAGCTCAAATATAGGAGTGTAAAAGTGCAATGTTATGTATCTAATCACATCACAAATGAGGAAGGGCCCCAGTTTGACATACCAAACTTTTAAAACTCAAACATTATTATTATCATTAGCATGGCCTCCCTGCTGCAACATTGTAAACTTCTATTAACTTTTTGCCTTGTTTTTGTAATCTACCCAATCACTGCAGCCTTGAAAATCTGAGTGAAGCCTGTGTTTCCCAAGCTTATGAAATTGAACTCCTGATGCTATGCCTGCACTAAACTGTATGTGGCCATGTTGATTAAAGACAAACTGGGAGCTCAGACAACGCAGATGGCAGACTAACAGTGTGCGCTTTTGTGTGCACACCTTTTATGTAGTTATTTTCAGGCTTTCGAGCTTTCAATTACGTCCAACCCCAGCATGAAATCCACTGTCACTTCACCAACTCGGTTCACTATTCCTAATCAAACGTAGCCATGTGACTGAGTGGGTGAGAGAGATGCAGACATGAGAATAAGCCTCTGAGTATTATGGGATGGCAGAGGCCTGTACACGTTTCGCACCCCAGCAGGCTGTGCACATGTACCACGGCTCCTGCTGAATTTTCTGTAGCTGACTTGACAAGCAGCCAGCCTGTCTCAAGAAAACAAGCAACACATAATTTCCCTGTCCAAGCCCAGCATCACTTCCTGAGAATGGCGATCCAAAAGACTTCTCTGTGGCGACCCGTTGCCAGGAAACAGTTTGGGTGGGTTGATGTTTCACAAATGATGGGCAGAGGTATCAGCAGGCGCTATGAAAGGTTGGGGTTGTTACACAATATAATCAAATGTCTCCAGCCTGCAGCACTTGTTCTTTTTTTTTTTTTTGACAATTTCAATCTGTTTGAAGGTTGCTTTTACAAATCTGACTATAAAAACATGGATACAATATGTAAAGAGAACTGGTAAAATAACTGCATGTGTTGTTTCATACTGCCCCTGAAGAACATCATTTATGCAGAAACTTTATGCATAGGGTTAGGGTTAACTTTTTCTGACAGCTACTACATTTAGCTACTATTATCTCTATATGTGGTGTGTGTGACAAATAAATTACTATATATACTACATACTACAGGGTTGTCAATTGACTTGGAGTGCAAAATATGTTAGGTAAAGGTACTGTATGTGTGCCATGTTTTACCATTTTATTGAGAACAACTCACTATTTGTCATGGTTAGATGTGAAACATAAAAATAGGAAATATGTGTTGATTAAAAACACAATCCTAGACTATTGCCCCACACAGATGCTAAATTCCTGATGATGCTGCTCAAAAAAGAAATTCTATTTTTAGTTTACTGCACGTCTGACCTTATTCTGTCAGCCCAGTTGTGACTTAGCGCCGAGCTCAGTGTTGTACAGCTCTTAGAGCATCTCTGTCCAGGTCTCCTGAGTGGGCCACTCAACTTAACATGCAGGCAGTCTGTGATAGCAGTGCCTGCTCTGCACTCAGAGGGATTTGCACTGGACTGTTACTCTGCTGACCTCTGGTGGTGACCATGAGAACAGCACAGTAAGTAAAGGCAGTTTCTTGACAAACACATGGGGCCTTTAGCCTACTTCTTTCTTTCTGGTAACTATGAAAGACTGGGTAAGGGGTCAGAAAATAAAGTTATGTGCCTGAATCTTTGTACAAAGCAATATTCTCTTGAGAGATGGTGCCTAACTTTGTACAGATATGTCAACAGATTTATCCAAAAATCAAATCCTCTGATTGCAGAGGTCTTAACAACAAAACTTATAATAAATATGCGTGTAATAGACTGCATTGTGGATTTATTTACATCATATTTACATCAAAAATCCTGTTGCATTTTGTGACCTGTGGTCAACACCTTGGTGAATGACTAAATTTAAAAACAAACCTGAACAAACTGTAGTAGGCTACTAAAGAATAAAGTGTTTAAGAGAGTTAGAGTCCATGCCTGTACTCCTGGGTGAATTATCTAAATGAGGGGACAGTACTGGTTTATGCCTTCATCTTAACATTTTCTTTCAGTTCTGCGGAGTATCTGAAGGACAGTCTGGTTGAAGTCATCTTGCTGATCAGCAAAAACATAATGTCCGGCTCCTCTGATCACCTAAGAAATATACAAGGCAGGTCAGAGTTAAAAATTATGGAGTGAAATTAGCTTCTACAGATGACCTTAGTTAGCCTAAATTTCAAATAATAATAATAATAATAATTTCAAATACTTTACTCTCTTTATTGTACTAAATTTTAAATTATCTTGTGAAAATATTTTAAATTAAACAGATCATAAATGTTTGCTATAAAAATGTACATTTATACCTTTACCTACACAACATAGACTCACTTTAATATCCACATCTGGCCTGGTTTTCTTGACAGCATATCCAGAGTCACTGTCAATGCTGGAGCGGGATCCATAGATGAAGGAAATGGGAATGTCAGCCTGGACCTGTCCGATCCTCTCCAGCATGGGCCTTTTCGCCCAACCATAAGGGACAGTCATGTTCTTGAAGGCTGTTTCTCCACTGAAACAAAAGAGTAATGTCAGAGCGTGAACAAAGCATTGCATGTCTTTTAAAAAAAAAGTTTCCTACCTTGGATCCTGTGCATTTAAATGGTAGATATAGTCAGACACAGTGTTATCATCAAACACAGAGGAGTATTTCTGCTTAAAGTCTGACCTAATTGTCTGAACCAGCATTGGTCCTATGTTTCATAAGAACAAACAGAGGCAAAAACAGTTAGAGTCAGCATATTATTTATATTCTTGGTACTTCGTAAATGTGTATGGTTTAAAGACAGTGGCACTGAGGAAAAGACAGAACTCAGAGCCAACAAAATGCAGAGCTTAGGATAGAGGGGTTCTCTTTGGGAGTAATGACGATGTATAGTACATCAGAGGGACAACTCATGTTAAATGTGTTGGAGATAAAGTCAGAGACGCCAGATTGACATGGTTTGGACATGTACAGAGAAAAGACTGTGAATATATATGAGTAAAAGGATGCTAAAATGAGCATTGAGCTGCCAGGCAGATGGCCGAGTGGAAGACCAAAGAGGAGATTTACAGATGTAGTGAAAGATGGCGAGCTAAGGATACAGAAGATAGGGCTAAATAATGGAAGCAGATGATTCACTATGACAACCCCTGAATGGGACAACCGAAATAAAAATAAAAGTCTACATTATACTGTTAATATGATCACCTAGGGGGCCTGCCAGTCTGAGCCCAGCAAGAGGGTTGAAGGGGCTCATAAACGCTCCCATGGCTCGGATCCACACAGGGATGGAGCTGAGATTGGGGTTCTCAGGGCGTGCTGGAAACCCCCACGGCTCCACCAGCAAGAGATGCTTGACCCTGTAAGTCAGGCACAAAAACACAACCGTACAATGTGTGTCAGCTCAGTCAGAGGCATTCATTGGCAGCTTTTGTTTGTTACAGATGCTACATGCTACTAGAGCAAACAATATCCTGACTAACAATGCTTCTCTTTTGACTCTCAAGGAATTAAAAAAAATAGCTTGTGAATCCTTAAGGCTGGATTACCACCACATAAATAAGGTGAATAATCACCTTTGTGGATACTTGAGAGTGTAAGCAGCAGAAAGGTATCCTCCAAGGTTGTGTCCCAAAAGCAGCATTTCCGCTATCCCCACTTTCTCCCTCCACTCTTCAAGAGCATCCACAAACTGCCCCTCGGCCACATCTGGATCAGGACTAAACTGTGGTCGGCTGCTGCGTCCAAAACCCAGTAAATCTAATGCGTACACAGGCCCGGAGTTGGAAAGTGTGTCCAAGTTCTGTGACCAAAGAGCAACACCGCCTCCAAAGCCATGCAGCAAAACTAGAGGAGGCCTGCGCTGAGGGACGTCCTGTGGGAAAGATGGGGAGCAGGGCTGGGAATGAGTGGAAAAAGCCAGGGTCCAAAGAAAGTTGCCATCAGATATTCGGACATGCTGCCGAGAAAAAGGCCTCTTCACAACTTCAAGAGGATAAAGAAGATAAGTTATAAAAACTCACAATGTTTAGTGGAAGATTTTTGAGTGATACATACTTTTAAGCATTTTTTCCTCTGCATCTTTAAGCTGAGTCGGAGAGGTGGGCCGCCAGGAGGGAAGCCAACTTGAGATCCATGAGCTGTAAAATAAGTCACAACATGTAGCAGAACATAGTGTACACAGACAAAATGTACAGTGAACTTTGACCACCTCTATAATCTGTAAGCATGGAATATAATCAATACCACAGACTCTTGCCTACACAATAGTGGTAAGAAAAACAATGTGAACAAGCTACAAGTAGCTACTCTTCACAGTAACAAGTACTTAATTTGAGAGAAGGATTTACTGTATTACTGTATAGACATGATAACACATTAAACATGTTTAAGGTGGAATCAGAGCTTTTAGAGGCACATGACTGTGTTTTAGGTAATAATTCACCAACAAGTAGGAACAGATTAAAACGAAACCACTAGGCTATAATTATTGCAAAAAGGTAAAAGCAACATGGTGCTTTTAGTGTTGAATACTTCAAATAGCTTTGTGTTCCTGAAGGGGTCACTAGCCTCTTTGGAAAACGATGTGTAGTAGTCACACTATTGATAGCCTACCTTCTGTCACCATAGCCTATAAAACATGTAACAGGCAACCTATGCAGAAAAAGGTAGAACTGACAAAAACTCACCAGTGCTCTTGTCTTGGAGGAATAACCTCCTCCGCCATCCTTCGCATGGTTTGTGTGACAGTTCCATAGACAGTCCAGAGACTGGACCATGTGGGGAAAAGTAGGAAGGTCCGAGGCGTTCAGGCGCATTACGAAATAATCTACCTTTGTAAATACGATAGTTTTGCTATTTACGGAGTGGACGTGAATCCATCTGTGGTGTGAATATGTTGTATCGCGCATTGTTTCTGAGATATTTGTCATTTAGTCTGAGAACACAAAACTATCTTAAATTTTAAATCAAAAATATGAGAAGTAATTAAGCCTACCAACATAATTTTATTATGTATTTTTTACATAGTATTTTTTTTAAACTGAACACATGCCTGTGCCTGAAGATGCAAACTTTCAGCGTTAGCTGTAGCATTTTTTGCTAAATATCCACTCTTGCCTCTTTCAATCGTTTGAGGAGGAATGTTATAATTGCAATATAAAGACACTTTTGTCTTGCCTTTGGTCTCTCCTGAGATTTCAAATTGATGATTTACATGAACACAGCTTTCTGTAAGTGTGGCTGTTTCTTTTCCTCGCAGGTCAACAGTGTCAAGGGGGACATGGCTTGATCCTCAAGGTAGTGTGTGTTTTACCATTCCAGACGCCAGGATTTATCTGCACTAGCTTCTCTCCTCTCACACCACCTAGTGGCATTTGGACTATGGACAGACTCCTGAGTGGCTTTGTGTCCTTACTGGGAATATGGTATGCACCCACATAACTCTTTGTTTCTTCAGTTTAGTACTGAAAAATCATAAGCCTACAGATACAGTAGCTCTAGACAGCCCATACGTTGTCTTAAAGATCAAATATTCATTATAGGGAAGGATGTTCTTCTCCTTGTATTTGCAATATAAAGACACTATTGTCTTTTCTTTATTCTCTATCGAGATTTCAATTAGGTATAGTTGGCACCAAGAATTTGACCATGACTTTCTGATTACTAATATAATATTTCTTTCTTCGAGATCAACAATGTAAATAGTGACATGGCTTGTTCCACAAGGTAGTGTGCAGATTTTTTTCCCCATTTAGACACTTAGACACAAGTTTCCTATACACTGTCTACTTCTTTCTGTTTAAAGATGCATTTTCTCTCACACCACCTAGTGGCTTTTAGACTATGGACAGACTCCTGGCGGCTGTGTGTTTGTACTGGAGATGTACACTCATTCACATTGTTGTTCTATGTTTCCTTTCTGTATTTAAAAATTCATAAACCTGTAGATGGTTAGGGTCTAGCCAATAGGTTAACACTGACACTATAGATATCACTATAGATTTACCATTAGTTGCTGTCGAGACCTGGCATGGAGACAGCATTTGTGGTCTACTCCCATAATATGTCGCAGAACAACAAAATACAATTGAAGTGATTTTTTTTTTTTAATCTCAGCTTGAAAATCTGTAACTTGTGGTACTCATGCTCTCAATGCACTAAAGAGACTGATTTCAGGATACCGATGTAAAAAACTACAGAAAAAACTATATTCCAGTTTTATAGTCTTTGAATAGTTTTAGTAAGCCATTTCTGGCCAAAAAGTCTCCTTTATAGGTTATATTTATAGCCTCATAGCTAGCCCCTTTCCTAAATTGTGTCGGCTTTCTAAAACTGGTGATATAGATATTATATACGTGTGTGGCAAAAATGAATAGATGACTCACTGAGGAAGCATTACAACAAATTTGTCACCATTTCATGAGAGACCAGTGCAGCAGCCTGACGTCACTCCTAAAATAAAAACACTGCTTGTTTTTAGTAAATATATTAATTATTTTCTATTTTAGTTTTCCAGTTAAGCCATGTCTATGAAAGCACATCTGCATCTAAAAATAAGAGATTGCATTTTGAGTTATAATAAAATAAAATAAAAATAATTGTTTCTTCCAATACGCATACATCCACATTGTGATGACCAGTCAAGATAAGCAGGAGACTTTATGAACAACCTGTCAGTCACTGAAGTACATGGTAAGGTAAGTCTGAAAATGGCAATATATTGTAGTGTAGTATAAATTATTTAAACTTAAGTAATATCTCATGAAGACAGTGACTATTCTATCAAGTTAAAATAAACAGACGTTGTCATATGATTAGTTAAAATCTCCAAAGCCTCTTTTCCTCTGGCCAAACAGCAAACAAACCAACCTAATGAGAAACCTAATAGAAACTGAAGAACTGAAGTTTGAATTTAAGGGGTTTGATCTTCGGGTCGGCTGACTCACTCTGCCCGGTGTCTGCATGTCTTTGTCATGCTAGCAAAGACAGCTAGCATGGCTTTGTCTCACCATCTAAAGACATGCATGTGTTAAGTGAATTGGTGATTTTATATTGCCCTTAGTGAATGAATGTGACAGTGAATGTCTTTTGGTGTGTGTCTGTAAAGTGTCAACCCTGTTTGTAACTAACTAACTAAGCCATTTTCCAGGGTGTACCCCACCTAAATAATGGTTTTTAAATTGACATTGTCAGAGCAGTACTTTTGATAATTGATGTATTATTTCTCTATACTTATAATACATTGAATGTTTTTTTTTTCCTTTTTAAGTTTTTTTTTTGTGTATTTGCAGCTTTCACACTTGCTTTTATTCAGTATTCCTCAGATTAGTCAGCATTAAGTGTTTCTCAGACTTGTCCCGGTGCAGCGTGGGTAATAGGACTAGGCAGTTAGCGGAAGGCAGAGGATGTGGAAGAAAGGCGGAGGGTCTGTCTGGTTGCTAGGATACATGGTCGGCGCCAAGAGTGTATATGATTTATAATGCCCAGTCTCACTGTCTCACTTTCTCCACTACTTTCTTGTTTCCTCTCCTCCCTCTCACTTTTCCCATGGCTGTAGTCGTCCTTTACCTATGTTTCTCTCCTCAGCATCTCTGTGGATCTTGTAGCTGGCCTATAGTCTGACTGATCAGGGTACTTTGGGCTGATGATAGTAACAGCTAATATTTGTATAGTTCATTTCTGCTGTGTCAGTTATGGGAACTTTGAGATCATCATATCACAGGAAATGTGGTTTACTTCTTAATGACTTTCTAATTTTTTCCATGTCTTATGGTCAATATATAATATAATCATAAAAACATACAGCAAAACATATTGTTACATATTGGTTTGTTTATCTGTTAATTTATTAGCAATTTGGCTTAAAAGTAGTAGTCAGACTTTTATGCAATTTTCAGGAATTTTCAGAACACCTTTTTGGAACTTTTTGAAGAATTCTGAATTATTTCATGATAGGACCAAAGGTACAAATCCCAGGCACAGAGGCCAATAATAGAACAACATTATATTGTTAATGCAATTTTTACTGCTGTAAGATGTAATGGTTTTGCAGCTCAGTGGAAAGAGCATTTAATATTGAACCTCAAAATCTCTGGTTTAAGTCCAAGCCTGGGCGCAATTATACTATGTGAGACCAGTGCCTTGGCTGAGGTCTGCATGCTCCTGGTGCTTCCTAACAGTCATTATATTTTTACTTAAACAACTCTTACATACAGTCTTTACATAGTTTTTCATTGTACACTTTTCAAATCACACAAATGTATTACTGCACTTTGTCATTTATTGGGCAGTTTCACTGTACTTACACAAACACACTTATAACATCTATTTGCAGAATCTTGCATAGTTGAAGAAGGCAAAAAGAGTGCTTTGTGCTAAGTGCGCTTGTGTCTTTGCAACCTAAGTGATACAGCCATTCAGACTGGAGTGTCCATATTTCTGTTGCCCTCTCTCAGTCTGTCCAGTGTCTTCCAGTAAATGGGGGATAATTTTAGAGCGATAAAGAGCCCAGAGGATATTGAGGGGATGTGCTCTCTCACACACACACACACACACACACAAGCCAGTCCTCATTCGCTCTTGCACCTGCTGACCTCACAGGATCCACCGAGATCGACTACTGCTGAGTGTGCGGCTTCCACGCGCACATACACAGGAATTCATACACACTTTGACTAATAGGCCTAATGCTTCCTGAAGAGGGCACAGTGCTGCATTAGCTACGGATGTGGGATTGATTTAGAAACTGAAAGCCTGCTAGTGTGTGTGTGTGAGTGTGTGTGTGGCAAATGTCTCTGAAGATGTTATACATGCAGTGTGTATCCATTTCTCAGCTCCAACATTATCTATTTGTTCACAGATAATGAATGCCCACACAGGCACATTACAAATTTACATGATTTTACATTTTCACGTCTTTCATTTTGTAACACCAGAGCTTGGATCGCACAATTGGTGATAAAAATATAACACAGCCATATTAATTTCTGAGGAGTGAATTAAAAATGTATTGCACCGAGACAAAATTAATTACTTGTTCTTAAAGAGACCTTTTGAAATACAGCAACAAATTCCCAGTAGATTTTTTTAATACAACTGTATATAAAAATCTATTTTCTCTATTGCATAAAACTTACTGTGCACTTTCAGTGCTCTAGCACTAATAATAATAATAGTAATTTTACACACTACTTTTGTAAAGTATACTAATGTATTTTTTAATATTCCATAAAAACGTTTTTACTATAATTACTGCATAGTTTTAAAATAGAAACTATAAATCTAAAATATTTACTTCAGGTTAGGTAAGAGAAAACCATTTAACACCCTTATAAGTGCTTTAAGGTGCACTGAAGTGACAAACTGATATGACAAAGTATGATGAGCCTGACCTCAATGTAGTGTGGAGCTAAATGAAGAAACAAAGACTGTAGCACAAGGGGCATAAATCACTGGTATCAAAACAGGTAAGAGCAAATGATGATGGTGAGAAGAAGCAGAGCAGGGTGTAATGGGTTAAAATGTGTTGAAAGCAGAGGATGAGGTGTCCTGGGGGGAGGAGAAGAGAAAGAGCACAGAAAGAGAAAAGCAGACGTGGAGGAGGTAGGGAATTGATGAAGCAGAAAGCTGGGTTATTCCTGCTGTGAATCTATGTGTCTTTGCTGTGCGTCTGTGTGTGGATGGCAGGGTGTTTGTGTGTGAGTGCATGAGTGGGTATGAATGGCAGGCTCTGGCAGTAAATGAAACTGTTTATCAGATCAATATTGCCATCATCTCACAGATGACTGTGGCCTCTGCTGAAAAGCAATCATAAATCACAACCGAATATGGAGGGCACCGATCTATACACGCCTTGTGTGTGTTGCTGTTGCTCTGAGTGTCTTTGCATAAGCAAGCTGGGTTTCCTTCCAAATTCTTTTCTGAGATTAGAGATGATGCAGTCAGACAAAGTCTTTCTCTCTGACTTTTGTAAAAAGGACCAAGAATTTGTTCAGAACTTTCTGTGATGCTGCAACTAATTTGCTATAATTAAAATGTTTTCCCTATTTTTTGGAAATGCTGCTGGAAAGTCTCTTCTTTGTTAAGACTAAATTGTCTATTGAAATGTGCCTCACAATACCTATGTAACCTCTGGTGTAAAGTACTGGTAGACATGTAAGACTCAAATCACTCTTTTAAAAACATTTGAAAGCACATCTATAAAGTTAGGTTGTAAAGAGTAACCAACCACTTATGTTATGTGACTGTCATTCCCAAATACTACAGTACATGCTTGTTTCTAAAACTAGAACCAACTGTCACTCCATATAGAGCAAACAGCCAGGCAGCAGCCATATTGTAAATGTGACATAGTGTGTCCTCCATTGTTCCTCTATAGGGTTAAGAGGAGTACTCTTGTTCCGCTTCTGACGGCCCCCAGTGCTCACTCTGAATAATGTAGCTCCTGATATCAGTGACAAGAGTCTTGAAACCAAAATAGCATCTTGAGCTCTGATAAATATAGAAGGTAATTAAATCGGCAGCAGGAGAGAGACAGAGAAAAGCCAGGGAAAAGGGAAGGTCTGTTTTATGTGTGAGGATGAAGCACTCTTCTGCACCAAACTACACAGGATCAATGCACACTGTTTGCTGTCCCTCTTTTTTGACAAACTCCGCATTGACACGAGTCAGAATTGCATATTTTTTTTCCATTTGAATCTAAATGGTTTGTGAAACATTTTAGGATGTTGAGGTTATTGACTGTCCATTTGAGGGCCTGCCACAATCCCTTCAGTGAGTCAGCATTATTTCAATGGTTAGTTCTCAGGAGACCCAAGCATGTGTGAGCACTCGCTGCCATCTGCCTTTTGCCACTTTGTGCCTTTTTGTCTTGCGTATATGCAAACTTTTCTCCCCTGTCACTTAATTATTCATTTTTTTGTAAAATGTTTTAGGCACGGGAGAACAAAGGAGTGATAGATCCCTATGTTGAAGACCAGAGTGGAGTGGGGTGAAAGGTTGTTTGAGGGGTGAATCTGCTTGTCAGTGCAACCAGGCCCCATCCTTGACATGTTTCCCTGTGGGATTGTGTATTGAAATGCGAGTGTGTGTCCATTTAGTGTGACAGCTTGTGACAGGAAGTGACTGACAAGCCCCTTTGCAGCTGAACACCAGCCTCTGCAGACTAATGATGACAGTTTCCAGGTCGCACACACACTGCTCTCTTCTTCCCTCGCCGTCTTCCCATTGCTTTCCTTCTTTGTCTTGTGTCTCTCCCTCGACTACCTCTTCCTCCATCACACGCCCACACAGACAATGGCATCCTGTATATCGTCTCTAACACAAAGGCCCAAATGCGCTCATTGATTCAGACGCGCAAACATTAACATGAATATGAATTATCATTCACGGAGTCATACTAGTCTTTATGATAAACGCTTCCCCAAAATACACAAAAGCTACACTTGCATTGTCTGTCTTTCTCTCACACACACAAACACACACTGCACTACTCTCTCTGTCTTGGAATTTTACATTTTGATGAAGGAGGAAGAGCGTCATCCAATCAGGTCGGCCGCAGCAGGGAGAGACCATGTGAGCGCAGACAGCAGGGTGATCCATGAGCGGCTTATCAGGACCTTTACTATTAGTATCAGCTGAGTGCCCCTTGTCTGTGTATGGCAGAGTGGTACGTTCTACATGCTCAATAAGAACCCCCGCCTCTGTACCCCCCCCCCCCCTCTGGTCAGTGCTAGGGTGTAGCTACTGATCCTATACTACAGCACAAGAGAGTGTGGAGGGAGGAGGGACATCAGGTGTCACAGCTCTGCAACCCCAGCTGAGGCTGCATTACCACGACAACCAACTCCAGGGCACTGCCAGGTGAGTCTGAGGACAGAGACTCACACATGTCCAGACTATGCACTCACAAGCTCTACATGCGTGCTGTTAAGTAACTACAGTCACATAGAGCCATACATGCACAGGTGTGTGTTCACAGACATGCTCCAGAATAAATGTCAATGCGTGTCAGTCTTCTGTCAAGCACAATAGTGTTCCAGAAAGTAGCAATGCAGAGTAGTTAGTGTCAGCAAGAGCCGGAAACTACAGTATTAATATGTGTATGTTTGTGTGTGAACGTACAGCATCCCTTCTCGTGTGGTCGCGGTGGGTGGGAGACAAAGGGTCCTCTCTGTCTGGCACTCTAGCACCAGTTCCTCTGCTGCCAGCGGAGCTATCGGAAAGTTCTCCATGTCAGCAAAGATGTTTTATTGACAAAGAAAAGAAAAGAAGTCAACTAATGTGTTTTTAGCTTCCCTCCCCATCACTGTCTCCTGACTCACGGTGATAGGAGGACACGGTCACAGCAGATGATCAGCCAGTGGGTGGGGGTGGGGGTGTGCTTTGAGGACACAGAGGCTGAAAGGAGGAGGCGAGGGGTAACGCTGGTATAGAGGGTTGTGGCGGTCATGACATTAGGGCTACTATAATGTGTCATAGACATACCACTGAGAATGACGTTAAAACACATGTGCCTGTTCAAGGAGGGCTGGTGAGGGAGTGTGTATGTGTGTGCGTGTGTGGGGAGGGGGTCATCTGCCGTGCACATGACTGCCAGTGTGAGAGTACATGTGAGACAGACTGAAGAGAGGAGAAAGAGCAGCAGACATGTAACGTGCCTAAGTGCCGACCGTTACTGACCGATGAACCCAGACAAAGGGCGACGATCATATGTGCAGTCTCATGTCATATGCTGAGCGTGTGAGCCAAAGTGTTCATGTGTGAGACAGGGAGTACGGCTTGTGTGTTGAATGGTCTCAGTTATACTGGCATGCATGTACAGTCTTTCTGATGCCTGTGCACATCCTGTACAATCTTGCTGGCACCCGTACGCACTGCGCTGCTTTCTTCTCGGTCCTTTTTCTGTCGGCCCTGACGCCCTTATTCAACCCGTCCTGTGTGACAGCACTTTATCATACGTCCCCTGCGCCGACCCCGCTCTTTTAGCGCATCAGCAGAGTCTCACTCACAGAGACTGTTTCGATGGTGTCCATATGACACCAGTTTATCAAACACTTCTTTGTGTCAGTGACTGTAATAGATGATCTTATCCTTATTTGGCCTCTGTTAAATCGTGCTCATGTGATGATAGGGAGTGTGGTCCAGGGTAGTAAACCCTTTAGTGACAATTTCTATGTATGAAATGTAATAATATAAAAGTAACATCTGACTGTTGGGCTGCCAGTAATCATTAATGAATATATGTATAAATATTCATTATTATTTAATTAATAATATCAAAATGTATGACACCTTTACCTTTTTAATAATAGTCATCAATGTATATCAATCATCAATCATCAATGTATAGACAACATTAGGGACAGATTACTCAAAACTATTAAATTTAACAAGTTGAGAGATTTTACTATTTTATTATCTATTCCAATAACGCATACAGTATGCTGTGTTTAGGTCAGACACATTTTTGGCCAATTACTAGACCAACACATTAAGTTTTACAAAAAATAAGACACACTTTACCAATCTGATATATAATTGAATATGAAGTGACAATTCTGTTTAGTCCATTACTTAAGTGGAGTGAAAAGAAAGAGTCTTGAACTGGGCTTGAAGTCATTCACCCATAATTACACCATTGCAAAGAGAAGCTTCCATTAACACTGTGAACCAAAATTCTAAAGCATTTTCCCTTTTTTGTCATTTTCTCATAAATTCTGAAAACTCAAGAATCTGTGACAGTGGCCGAACTGCAGTTTTAAAAGATGACGATAAGAACAAACTGTACAGTTTCCCTTCAGTGCTCTCCTCTTGTTCACTCTCGTTGGCTTTTTCCTCTTCGATTTTCATCCATTTCGCACCATTCCCATTCCCCCTTCTCTCACATGCACACACACGTCCCCCTCCCTATGTGTGCACTGTCAGGCTGTAGGGTGTGCCCCCCACATTCCATTGCCACATACATTACTAAGAGCCATGTAGCGTATACATTGATGCCATGCGGAACTCACACATGGCTGCACACTCACTGACATGCTGGCCATCATGGTACATGCTTTGCTTTTCGCTGTAGGCCTGTGCATTGAAAATCACATGACACATATACTATTAGACTTTTTTATGATGACTTCAAAAAGCAGACTGTAATTATATGCAACATGAAGTGTTTTTTGGGAGTAAAAGTATGTCTGTGATGTTGAATAAATATACTTTAAGCAGCAATTACAGTAATTGAACATTCCAGAACAGCCCTGCAAAATGGCTGCCGAGCCGGCACATTGTCTGTGATGGCCGACAAGTGTGTAGGTCTGAGTGCGTGTATGGCTGTTATCGTGTGTATATATGCACCTTTTTGTATACGCTTGAGAATAATCTTGCGTTTTTGCTTTTTACTTCCACTTTGTCAGTGGAAGCCTCTGCTCACCGGAGATCTCTGCTAATCCATAATTATCAGTCATGTTATGCCTACTCTGTGTGAAACTACCTTACTATAACTGTTGACGGTTCCTGGCACCTTTAAGATAAAATGAAAATCATACACTTTTGATTGCAGATGGTAGTAGTCACAGAGTCCTTTTCTGTGCATTTGCTACCATCTTAAGATTGTCAGCGTTTTCATGGGCTACTATTAAGATGCTGAATGTGTTCACTAAAAAGCTGACCATGTTGTTTCTTTACAGCGTTCTGCTTCCAACGGGCAAGCTTGCGTTGTACCCATCCGTTTGGTCTGGCCAGGCTTGTCCTGCCCTCCCCGGAGCTGGCAACCTACAGGAGTCATCAGGGTTAGTGCTCCTTTGGCTCAACTCTGTGCCAAAATTATCTGCCAAGTACCTAACTGGGACTTTAAAACGGTAAATATAAGATTCTGCAGTTAAATAAAAAAGGCCAAAGAATCAAATATTAAAGTTGCATCAGGAATTGAAGCTGTTGTGGGGACAGCAGTCTAAATAAGAAGAATAGTAGCTCAAAAGCCAATGTATTCTTTAAGGAGATATTGAGTGACAGCAATTTGGTCGATATAATTTATGCTCATGTCTCTATAGAATTCAGCAAAAAAAGAGCAATGATGCCTTTGAGGTCCTGTATCCAGTATAGTGATAATATTCAATTGCATCTATTAATGAGAACATGACCCACACAGTGCCCCTCTTAGAGAAATGTTATTAAAAACTCTTCACATAAAAGTACAACCTAAACTGTGGCATTTTGCTAATATTTGAAATACTGCATGTGTGGCATTTTATGCAGTTCATCAGGGAGACGCTGTAAAGAGACAAAGCTGAACTAAATGACTGCAAGTGCTTATTGCAAGTGTGTGGGTGTGTGTGTGCGCTTGTGTGTGTGCACTTGTGTGTGAATGTTCAGAGACTTGAATGTGACAGGGTTGGCCTTACACAGTAAAATCTGTGCCGGTGTTTCTAATGCATTTGTCAAGCAGAAGTGTGGCCACAGTGTTCCAGTGAATAGCCTAAAGACACAGACAGACACTCTGAGGCAAAGTAGTGAATATAAAGCGCTTTACGCTTGTATGCATCTGGCTGGAGCTGGGTGTGTCAGCGGATGTGCTGCTTGCATATAATTGTGTGTGAGTGAGAGTAAACTAACCTTTCGCTCACACACAATAGAGTGGGCTAATGAGACAGCAGAGAAGATAATTCATCAGACTCTACTGACAAAATAAATTTATCAAAATAATTATTGACAGTATCTTAAAAATAAAAAACTATTCAAAAAAAGAATAGCTTTCACAAGACTAAGGATGTAAATTAGATTATTAAAATAAAATAAATGAAACAAAATCAAGTAATTTTACTGGTGCATGTCCAAAAAATTCGAATAGCGTTGAATAGTCCATTTATTTCTGTAGTTCAGGTGAATGTTTTATAGATTCAGATTTTATACATACAGAGTAAAAAATAAAAGTTTTGAGCATTTATTTATTTTATTTGTGATGATTTAGGCTTACAGTTATTGATAACTAAAATGAAGTATTTCCTAAGATGAGAATATTACATAATTTGACATAATCATCGCAATTAACTAAATGCTTGAAATATTTCATTCTGTGTGTACTGAATTGCTATACTGTATTTGAGTTTCACTTTCTAAATTGAACTACTGAAATTTTCCACAGTATTCTTATATACTGATGTGCGCCTGTAAAAATATAAATGATTGAATTGGATTTTAAACGCTTCCATCAAAGCCTTACTTCATCTACATGAAAAAATATTGCTTTGAATATTCTTTTGGCTAATAAAGTGTATGTTTGTGTGTGTTGTATCTTTACATAACTCTTTAGATCTGAAAAAAGACTAAAGAGGAACTGGGTGCTTGGAAATTATTGAACCACTGTTCTCAGGGCTGACCACCCCAGCCTCATAATAATGGGCACAAAACAGAAAGCCATTTGTATTTAGGCATTTACTAATACTTGACAGGCCTCCATTGTGTACTGTAGATAATAATAATGCTCTAAATAATGCATTATCAGCTTCACGATTTTGAAGAAGGGGGGAATGCAAGGACACAGCAGGTTGGGAAAAGAAGAACAGTGTTGCTTTCTGCCTCGCTCAGCAAGAGGTGAAATGGGTAAAACCAAGTATAATGTTTGACACAAGTGAAGGCCTGCTGGTTAATAGTGTCAGGTTTAAAATGACAAGAAACAAGCCTCTTCCTCTCTGGTTCTCATCCCCAGTGCAGTCAACAGTCATCGTCATTTTCCAACTCAATTTACAGACGCATTAGGAGATGCTGAGGCGCGCCCTGCTCTCTCAAATGCAATCAGCCAGCCTGTGTGTTTTAAGAGGAAATGGAGGGTGCCATCTTTCCTGACATCCATTTGACTTCTCCTGCCAAACATCAATTATTCATATGAATGTTATGTATATATCTGATTGTGTATAGATGTTTTTACAACTTCTTTGTCCCGTTTTTAGGATAATTTCAAAGCTTGAAGAAAGGCAGTAACATGCTGATACGGTGAAAATCCTTTGGTGAGTAAATGTATACAATTGACCAGGCTATTTAGCCATGATAATATGTGGCATATAGGATAACTTTATTGAATAAATAATGTTCAGCAAACTTTTTTTTAGGTGTTTTCTAATCTTTACATGATACATATTAAAACTGGTTTTGATGTGTACGCTTTCTGATACAATTTGTAATTCCGTTACAAAAAATGTTAAATAGTTTTTAAATGTTTCATTTAAATTGTAAAAATATATATTTTTTAAATCTTCAAAAAATGTAACAAGTTTTTAAACTGCTGCACAAGCCATTGAAATGTGCTATTTGGATGTACTTTCTATTTTCCAGTCCTAGACTATCCCATCTGTCCTGTTTTTAAGAAATAGCTTATCAGACAAAACATTGTATTGGACCTAATTTTAGCAGCAGAAACATTAAATGACAACTAATATTTGATTGGAGAAACATTTATCCCTGACAAATTATTTTTATATTTATATTTTACTAACAGTGAGTTCAGTCATTTTATTACATTCTCTTGATGTCTTGTACTGTACTTTTACTCTTTATTAGCGCTTTTCAGATGATAAAAATACTTTGTTGCCTACTTTTTCTCGTCTATTTCATCTGAAGTTGGGGAATTCAGTGTAGCTACAAAAGACTCTTAAATATCAAATTATAAATATTGAAGTGAAACCTGCTGATACCTTGAAAGCTATGTCTTCCTGTAATTGATTTCACACCTATGTGCCTCTCAATACTTTGCTGAGTGCACTTTGGAGAGACATTCAGGACAGCTTAAGAGCTGCCTATACAGCTCTGCGATATACAGTAAACGTCCTGGTTGACCGTCTAAACATATGACTAATTGAGAGCTTGGGCAGAAACTGGAGAGAGAGGGGGTGAGAAAGGAAGCAGGATGCCAGACAAAGGAAGGGGGCTGGGAATGAACAGAAATGAGAAGAAGAGATTGAAAATATGTGGCTAAATGATCACGGCGAGTTATTCTGAACAAAAAGAAGAGCCTTTAAACGATGGCATCATCCATTATTCTATCTGCTCACAATACTATCTATAGCAATCTTTCAATTCATTTGGCCTCTCGAAAATGTCACTGATCATTCATAGTCCTTTACACCCCTCATTTCTCTCCGTGTCACCTCATTTCTTGTCCCAGCTGTTAGCTCATCTGTCTCACTCCTAATCCCTTTCCCTCAAACATTCATTTTCAGTATTTTTTTCTTTCTCGTATTCACTTTGCACAAATTAATTATTGCTGAAACACAAGTTTAAATATATATTTTATGACTATGGGCACACTGAAAGACAAATGTTACTCGTGTGATGTTAAGGGCTGTGAAAGCGAGTGGATCTATAGCGTGCAGGTGGAGGAGGTCTCATGGAGCATGTGGACGTTATCTCGAAACGAGGGGCTGGCTACCATAGCAACCATATGATGAAGCAGGCGAGGCTATTTAAAGGAATTCAGCTGCTGCTTGCATTCTCGTCAGCTTCACACTGGCCCAGCGAAGACAAAGAAATAGGGCTTGATGCGATATCTAAAAACTATACACTAAAATGCATGATACTTTAATGCCCTACAAGGGCATACAAGGAAATATGTCTATAAATCTTTTTTCAGCAGATTTTTTTTTTTATAAAAATAAAGTAATAAGTAAATGTATACAAAATAGTTGTAGCTGTAAAAATGTGACATTTTAGTTGCTTATGCTTGAATTCATGCACAAGGGGCCACTATAATGTTTCTAATTATTCATGAAAAAAAAAAAAAAATCTCTAGAGAGGCATTTCTCTGTGGACCAAAACTGAAGCTTGTAGAATTGTGTGTGAAAGAGTGTGCACTGACAATATGCCAGAAAAAATGCCTTATATAGAAGCTTATTTTATGAAAATCTGTTTAAAAGTTTACTCTTCTGATATGCAGCAAGATAAATGTGATATTTTGTACAAGAGCCAGTCAAAAATGTGAAGTGCTTGACAGACACAAAATTATGAGTGACCTCTCTCATACCACTTCCTCTGCTTTCTATGTGCTTTTTATCTCATTTTAATCCCTACTCATTTCATATGCTAAGTAAAAGCTTATATCCTCCTTCACTACACACATACTGACACAGACATCCCTTATTGCTAAGTGTGATTATAAAATTTGCATTTAAAATGTTAGAGTGGTGAGGTGGAGCAGTATGTACCACTGCACAAAGTGTTGCAGGGGGATAAATGCATAAGCGCAGACTCACTATCTTTCATGCCTCGATCAGTGATGAGGGAATTAACATGAAGAGTGCAGATAAAGTTCTCCCATGTCTGTGTTTCTCTCTCACACTGAGTGGATTCCACTGATTCTCATTTGCATGTTTTCTTTTCACAGCTGTCACAGATGTAGCAGCGTTAAGAGAGTGGGAGAGCCAACGTTGCACCCCCAGGAGGAGCTTAATGAGATGGAACCCATTCCAATGGCAAAGCGCTCCTCCGTGAGAGCGCCATCTCATGGCTCGGTGAGGCGGGACAGCTGGTGTTGTGAATCAGGCCGCCACAGTCCAGGGACCGGCTACTTCCCAACACCAGGGTCTCTTCGAAACCACTTATCGTCCACAGTAATGAAGATGTTATATTTCTGATTTTAAATGCAACAAAAATAAAAGAAACACTGCGAATGTTGCTTCAAATGTTAATAAACTGATGGTTTTAGTCTTTTTTTCTTCTTATATTTAAGAGTGTTTTGTAGGTTCTCCGCCAGTGACAGAAATGCAATTATGCACTTTTTAAGTAATTTCGTAACATAAAAGTATAAGCTCATATAAAAACTTTTTGATTTTATTTTGGTTCTCAATTTCATAGGCTATCTGGCAACATGTAATTGGTAAAACACAGTAAAAGTGTAAACAGAGCTACTGACAGCTTCATGAGACTTTACAGCACATGAATCAAAAAGCTAGAACATCAATTCTCACCCCTCTTGAGTTTAGTTATGGTAAATAGATTACAGAATAAAGTCAGCCTATTTATTTTATATAATTTGATAATGCATTTATATAGATATTTTGTACATATTAAATTACTACAAAAGTGTGTGCGTTTTGTATGAGGTTACTTTATTTGACATTAATCAGCTATTTATCGGGGAAACAGAATTAAAATACTATTAGACCTTATACCTATGTAGTATAACTATGTCATTTATATTTTGTCTCTGTGAACATGCACACTTTGCACACAATCAAAAAAATCACTGCAATTGTAATAATATCAGTTTAATGTGATGTGCATCGCAAACTCTTCAATTGCGCAGGCGCAGTACCATAATACGTACAAGAGTTCCTATCTTATCTTTGGTCATTAAATTATCAGCAGTTCTATTTCGAAATGACCGATAAAGCCGTCGTGTGGGTTGTATGGGTTTACTTCTTTATATGACTGATAATTTTGTCTAGTCCAATCTGGTTCCATCTTCTCCAAAGGTAAAAAGCAACCGAGAGGCCACCGAGCTACAGATAATGTCGCAGCGGAAAAGAAGCCAAAAGTCCTTGAAAAACCGGAGATTTAACTCAAATCAAAACGTAGGGTTAGGGGCTCAGAAAAATAATGTGTTGTCAGGCAAAGTAAATATGACATGGAAGCGAGAGGAGGGGCCGTTCACAAGAGGCCAGCGCCGCCAGCACAAACCCAACACCAGGAGCATGCGAAGGCTGGACATCCTCAGAAAAGTGAAGTTGATCTGTGGCTGCTGTGCAGGTTCAGTCAGTCCAGTAAACGGGGAACAGTCTGCTAGACACCCCGCAGCACCAAAGAGCAAACTCCATTTTGTGAAGAAGTTCCGTAATAAAAAACGCACGAACATAGGCAACGTCCAAAACTATTTAACTCTGAAAATAAAACAAGGATACAATGGTAAAAGCGGAAAGGCACGCATGGCTAAAGGCGGTAGGGGTGAATTTGGAATGGGACGAGACCCAGTGAAGAGGGCCTCTAGAGATGTCCTGTCTGCTGCCCCCAAACCAGCACAAGGTCGAGCAGCGGCGTGGTCAGTGAGCTCCAATCTGTCAAGTAGGTGGACTTCAGCTGTACTTTTACTGAATATAACACGTGTTGTTTTGCACCTAGCAAATGAACTTAAGGACTAAATTAAGTTATAATATAATGTTTACGTTAGTTCAAAATTGCAAACCAATGCAATTCTATTGTGCAGCGATGAAATACAGTGCTAAGCTAACACAGCTAAAGTTAGCAGCTGTGCTTGGCCAAAGTTTGTAATTCGAAGCTTTTCTTTTATTTGAAAAAGTAAAAATACACTGCCCATGTTGACAATTTAGCATTTCATAAGTACTATCAAATTAAGTAAATGCATATTTGGTTCACTATGATATAAGCCATATTTGTTTGTCTGATTGCAAATTGCTCAACTGAATCTCTGTATTAATAATAAAAAAAAATCAGAGATTTTCATTAAATGTATGTATGTAATGTAAATGTATATATTTTATCATTTCAGGTTGTGGAGAATATTTTCATCTCCCCACTTTTGGGTTTGCTAATTCCAAGAGATCTGTGAAGCAAGTCACAGCCTATGGATGTCATCCATGTGGTGACTGTACTTACTCTGAGCATACACCAAAGAAGCAGAACACAGTGGGTAGACCCCAGCATAAAAGCAAAAGTTTTGGGCATGAGAAATCTTTGGTTAAGGTAGAAAATACTGTCACAAAAGTAAATGAGATCATATGGGTGGACCATTACCCCAAGGTGACTCTTTGTGACATAGGGCCTAAATGTGTTGATTGCAGTCATAAGTGTGGCTTTGTGCTTCCGGATGTTATTAAATCCAAATCTGTTCATTGCTTTACAGAAGAAATGAGAGCTGGGTTTCGGTTTGAGCCTGGCTGTTTGGGCCAGAAGAAACACTCAATTAATGAAAGCGTTCCAGTTAAAAATAATAGGTTTGATTCAAAGCAAAATCCTTATTGGTTGGCAAATGCAAATGAACAAAACAAGGATCTGATAAACAACGCAGATCCAGGGACATTATCCAGTAATTTTCAGGGAGAATGGGAAAGCAGTGGTTCTGCCTCCTGCTTTTTTACAGCACGGGAAACTCCAAAGGAGCTGTGCGTGAATGACATCCAGAACAAATACACTAAGGCCAGTCAAAACCTTTTGAGAGAAGAGTCCTATGTTAAGATTATGAGTAGTGCCTTTTTGCCAGATCATTCATATCTAGAGAACAGTTCTTGCATGGATCCACCCAAAAATGACTATAGATTGAATGATACATTAGCATCTGTTAATTGTGTGGCCATTCAGTCCAAACCTAATTCACCAATAAGGGATATCTTTGCCCAGAGAGAAGTTTGTGGTTCAACAGATCTTGGAGAAGGATTTAGAGGGCAGTCATTAGAGTTTAATGGTCCTACACTGGATAACCTGGATGGACTGGACTCATTCAGCTGTCAACGAGTTAGGGTATATTCAGGAAAGATGAACTTTTCATGTGCACGCACATACTTAACATGGCCCTTCTCGCCCAGTAAAAGGAACTCAACAGAACCTGCTAGAAATGGAGACTCTAATGCTGGACATATTTCTCCTAGTCAGAACCATCAAAGTGCTGTCACATATAGATCTTCTGAACCAACAATCCCAGCTCAGCACACTCAACAGTGGGTGTCTATCGCAAACCAAGTAGAAGGGGAAGAAAAGAATAAAATAAGTGAGTGTGCTGCAAAAAAAATAGACAGTTGTATAGGCGTGTATTCTGACATCATGAAGAAGAAAAACAAGTATCCATCACATTGTTTTCAGCACTGTTTGAGTCAAGACTCAAAGCAGACAAATGACTCACCCTCTTCGATTAATGACAGTGCTAGATCTACCCCCTCTCCATCTGAACTTTGCCTGACAAACTCAGAAACTGGCCCCACCATTTTTGCTGTAAACGCCAATGGATCTTTGAGCAGTCTCTCAAATTCACCTTTTCTTCTTACAACATCCTCATCTAATATCAGTAGGTTAAACCTCTCACAACTTGCAAGCACAGACAGCTTAGACTCAAATGATTCTTCTAAGTCCTCATTACTCCTCCCACAAGATGTGGAAGCATCTCTGGATGAAGCGGTTACAAGTCGCAGCCCACCAAAACTCGAACCGTTTTATAAAACAAGCCCAGTTATTCATAAACTAACAAATGCTTTGGGAAATAACTCTGTACTGTACACTGGCAAGTGTATAGACGCAGATCTTTTGCTTCCACCACTGCTTTCTCCTCTCAATTCACCACAAAACCATATAGTGGCAAAGAGCACAGCGCAGTGTGAAAATCACACTGAAATGCTATCTGAAAATCACACACCACAAAGTATCAATGGTGATGAAGAAAATTATGCATACAATTATAGTTGCCACCAAAGAAAAGTTTTTCCAACTAACAGTGATGTCCATAAAGTCGTGGTTCTGGGTAACGAAGAAGCCCAACAACATCCTTTGGATTCTGACACAATGGCGTCTCCTGCCTCAGAGGCTCTGACAGACTCCTGCTTTTCTCCCAGCAGTAGTGAAAATGAAGAACTTGAGAGTGATGAATCTTCCAGAGAAGAAGAATCAAATTGTTCTGAAATGGAAGAAAAGAAAGAAGATGCTGATAAAATTGAGGTTTTGGATGAGATTAAAGCGTATGAACAAGATATTCTACTTGTTGATGTAATCCAAGATGACCCTGAGCTTTTTGAAAAGGTGCCACTCAAAAGTCTCCTAAAACTAGGACCTGTCAGGGCTGGACAGACCCCAGAGACAGAACGCAAGAAAATGGTTAAAATACTGCCCCCTGCTCCTGAATCAGCCAAGCTCACACAAAGGTAGGTTAAGATATTGTGCATTTTTTAAGTTATGTAGAGTCATGCACTAATAATTAATTTTTTGCAGTTTTACTCCTGTAAATTTTGACTTTCTCAGCAACAGTCCAAGTACAACAGGTATGATAAAAACTAAATGTAGTTTAGGCCTATTTTCTCAATCTTGTCTGTACAAGCATTATTTTATGTATGTTAAATATCCTTATTTTGCTGTGAACATCTACTCTGATCTAATAATGTTATTGTCTGTGTTTTTTTACAGAGGACAGCCCCCGTAGGCCCTGGAGACCCCAGTGCAACAGCACCTCTTCTGCACTTCAAAGTAGCACTAATAGCCAAACCAAAATCATGGTAATGTTTGACATTTTAACCAACTTACAAAGATTAAAAGTTTCAGTGACATCAAAGGAATTTCAACTAGTCAGAGTATAGGTGCCAGAATGATATTTTTTGTATTTTCTTTAGGGTCAAACTGAGGGACAAATTGTAAATGCTGGAGAAGAGAGGTGTTTGTTTACACATAATTTTATTGTAATTAACCCTTTTGCTTTTAAGTGTTGATCATATTGAATTTTACAGGGCTGTACACATTCCAGCTGCAAACCTTTCTCATAATAATATTTCCACATTAATGACCATGAGAATGGGTAAAAAAAAAAACAGCATTTTTTGTCAGATATATTTTTAGTCCCTTCATACTAAATTACTGAAACAGTTACTACCATTCTGTACAGGGCTTCGGACCACCAACATACCAGGCACGACTGATGTTAGATGGCAGAAACCTGCTGTAAGTGACAATGCAGCAGAGAGTTACTTAAATATATTGAGATGTTCTGTTGCGCTGAAGAAATGCAATAATGATGTCTAAATTCTCAGTACTGCAGAAACTACTTCAGTGAATCACTGAACTGTGGCTTCAAAGTGTGTCGTTTTCACCATGTGCCTATGGACGGTGATGAGAAGGTTTGCTCAAATTCATACCATCCTAGCCTGCAAGCAACTAACTTGGGATTATTGTGTACCCCTTAATTTAACAGCACTGCACAATAGTACCTATTGCAGAGTTAACACCACCCTCTGCTGTTTGATGTAGGTAATTTTATATTTTTGCTATAACTGGCTCTGTTTTGTTGTAGTTTTGCATAGAAACTGTGGCACGGTTTGCTAAAAATCCAGCATGCCTTTACAAAGCAGGTGTGTTTTCTTATTCAAGTGATCTTTTTATAGTATAATGTTAAATGTAGAAATGTGTTAGAATAAATACAATATATGCCAATTTTGTCTGTCTCTAGGAGCTGTGTTTACTGGCTACTACCAAAACAACCCACCGGGAACATATTTTTCTGTGCCAGTACTTCTCTCACTTCTTAAGGCTCTTCTCAAAGTTGGAATGTTGTCAGACATATTTTCAGTTCTTAAAACCAGTTTGGCCCACAATATAGTGGTCAGTAGTGTTTAATCTGCTGTGTGTTATAAGTTGTATAGCTTTACCAACTGTTACTTTGTTACTGTATTGTTTTTATTCCTTTCAGCCTGAGCATGAGTTCCTACTCGACCTTTTCAACTTTATCAGAGAGAAAAATCTCATGAGCTTTGTACCAGAACTTATGCAGCTTACATTTAGGCAGATGGCCGGTGCTGGACTACCTCTAAGTTTGGACTGTGTAAAAAATACTGTTGAATTGCATCAGACTTTGTCTTCAAGTTCTCCTGCAGCTAATTCTGGAAACAACAGGTTACTAAATTAAACATAAACCTGAAGTTTTATGGAGCTCATACTTACTTTTATCATATAATTTTTTACAAGATCAACAACCCTTCCTGAATACCTCAACTTGGCTCACGCTGTTGTAGAGATAGAGGTCAGTAATTAATTTTCCTATACAGCCTTTTTACTCTACAGTTTAATTTTAAACATATTTTGACAGTGATTTTTGTGTTGTGACAAGTCAATACTATGCTTGCCTTTACCCTAATATAGATATAGTCACTATTGCAATTATCTTGTCTCTAACTATATTTGAAATAGGTTGGCATCACAACATTATGCTTTTAGATGAAATTAGCTAAAAAAAATTTTTGTTTTTTTTTGGTGTGTGTACGATGTAAGCTTTGTAGCAAGCGAGAGGACTGGAAAAGACTGGGGGAGGTTTTTCGGTCCATCTGTCAATCTACCCAACAAGTCAACCAAGTGGAGCGAATCAGTGGTCGAATAGCTGTTGCACTCCTGTCAGAGAGCAAAGACAAGCTTTCACTGCCATTTGCTGCATTTGCAGAGACTGGTAAATTGCTCAAATCATTTCAAAGATAAAAATAAACATTGATTTGGATGATATAAGAAATAATTTTATGTTTTTATTTTACAGCTTGTCAAAATGTAGATGAGGACAGCCTTGTCAAAAGTTTTTTAGGTAGAATTGGAGTTTCGCTTATGTTGCGATACCATAAAACTCATCAGTGGGCCAAGGTAAAGACAAAAGATGTATGACTTTTTGTTTATTCATCTAAATGGAATACATTTACTTTTTATAGGGTCAAAAAGTTGTGGAAGTGCTATCTGCTGCAAAGGTCAGCTATGCAAAAATGAAAGGTTTGTTTGGGAATGAGGATGGCGCATCACGCTGCCACCTTGTAACTGTGGCGACAGATCTCTTCCTTTTAAATGGCAGTGTTGAGGGAGCATTAAATACACTTAGAGGTATTGGCTCTGAACATTTTTACTGTGAGAAATACTACAGTGGTAGTAGTTTAAACAATTATTTAATATTTGTATCCGATTTATCTAGAAAATGAGTGGTTTCTGACATCCAGCATGTGGCCATGTGAACCTGCTGATATGGAGAAAAGGACTCGCGTGTTGTTGCATCTGGCAGAAAAGACTTCTCACAGAGATACTCTTGAAGTCCTCCGTAATCTTCCTGGACTTAAGGAGCCAAATGGTCAGTAGTACACAAAGAATACCAACTCTATTATTATAATTTGTTACTACTACTGTGTAACCTTTTTTTCTTTTTCTTTTTTTTCAATCTAAGGCCACATTGACATTTCCAGGTATACCCCTTTCTTTACCAGTCATCTGCAAGTGTGCATAGACCGACAGGTACTGCTATTAGCATCAGACCTGGTGGATTTAATGCTCTCTAAGAGACTGACAGTTGACCATGCCATGTTGCACATGCTTCTGCACAAACTGGGAAAACAGAATCTTTGGCTTCGAGCACGAGAAATTTTCAGACGTAAGTTTCTCTTGTATTACTGTACTAAACTTAATACTCAGTGATGGAGACCAAAAATGACAAATGCTACCAATGTCTTGATTTCTTTCTGGTAAATTCATTAGATTCTGTCAACAAAGGCTACTACCCAGGTGTGTCTGCACCATTTGGATTGATGACACTGATGGTCCCATCTCACCTAGGGGGAAATTGAACTGGCCCTCACATTTGAGATGTTCATTACAGTGAATGCAACAGCCATTGTTGGTCTCCCAGAAAGCACCACTTCCACCATGGCTATCACTCTGAAAAGGTAAAAGACTTCTAGGGTCACTCCATGTCAAATCAACACATTTCAGAAAAAAATCCCACCTGACCACCTTGGATTTTCTTCAAACTTGGTGTGATTATTGTTCATATAACCAATAGGAAGTGTGCAAAGTTTGGAGTTGGTATCCTTTGTAGTTTATGAAATAATAAGGTTTAAAAAAAGGGCGTGTCAGCCCAAAATCATGGCTTCTGCAAAATGCCACAGTTCCTCAGGCTGTACCTGCTCAACTGTTTGCGCCACATGAATGACATTTGAAAGTTTTGTTCTACACCATGTAAAGTCCATTGTGTGTAAAGCATAGGGTCCAAAGTTATATCATTCTCCATTTATGGGCTGCCAGATATTGAACATGTAAAAATTATTTCATAATTTGGACTTTCATATCTCCATAATGAAACACATCAGTTCTGTCAAACTGGAATATAACAAACTCATGTGAAAGTACTTCATCAGTAACTACGACTTTCATTTAAAAAACCTAGAAAAGATGATCTCAAGTCTGTTTTTTAAACTCAGATTTCCAAGGTATGACACCATTTAGCTTAAAAACAAGTATATCACTGGAAAGAGCAGGTGTTATTGAGTAAATGTAGAAAAGCACTTGTTGGTACCTTGAAGCTAAATATGTTAATTAGTCTGTTAAAGATGGGGGCCCTGGTTTTGGGTCTTAGTCACTGTCCTCATCAGATCTAAGAGAGAAAATGAGGTCTCAGGTTAGTTTTCTCTCTTAGCTCTGATGAGGACAGTCACTAAGACTGTGGAACTGTGGCATTTTGCAGAAGCCATGATTTTGGGCTGACACGCCCACTTTTTTAAACCTTATTATTTCATAAACAACAAAGGATGCCAACTCCAAACTTTGCACACTTCCTATTGGTTATATGAACAATAATCACACCAAGTCTGAGGAAATTCCAAGGTGGTCAGATGGGAGGCATTGGTTGATTTGACATGGAATGACCCTAAATTGAGGATATATATATGATGTGTAAGGGACAGTTGTTTCAGTAGTTGTATATTGTATACAATATTGGATAATGTACACATTCAGTTAACCCAGAGTGAAATATTCATAAGCATTTATTTTAATTCTGTTTAGGAAATATTTTGTATTATTACATTTTATGAAATACTAAGGGCCTAAATTAATGAATAAGATGCGGTAAAAAGTGGGCCGCTTTTCCCAGGGTGCACAAAATACAAGGTGGAGAAAATGCAGATAAAATTTTTAACAGTCGCTATTTGATTTATCATGACTATGGAAGCTAAAACTGCATGTAAATTTGGTACCTGTGCACTTTGGGGGAAGTACAGTGCCCTCCGCTAATATTGGCACCCTTGATAAATATGAGTAAAAAAGGCTGTAAAAAAATGTGTATTGTTTTAACATTTTGATCTTTTGAAATATTGGCAAAAAACTTAAAAATGTGTGTGTCAAAATTATTGGCACCCCTATGACTTCACAGTAGCAAAATATTTTTGAAGTATATTCCAAGTGAACCTGGGTGATGAGGAACAGGAATTATTCCAACCATAACTTTCTGTTTCACACGAGTATAAATATTAGGCTGAACTTATATGATTCAGCATAATGCATAAGACCAAAGAACAGAGTTGTGATGTACAGCAAAAGGTTGTTGTGCTTCAGCGCTAAAGTGGAAAGTGCCCATAAAAAAGTATAATAATAAAAATTTCAATAAGAATTTTAAGTGAACTGGATGTTATGAATCCACCTGGAAAAGGATGTGTATCTATCTTTGTCCCAACGCACTGTCAAGAGGATAGCTCCAGTGGCCCAAGTCTTCAAAACTACAATTTAAAGTCACCTACAACATCATAAATTGTTTGGCAGGGTTTTAAAAAAACTCTACTCTCTACTACTCGTTACTACTGGTCCATTACTGGTACTTCAAATGGAATTGTGTTCTATGGGCAGATGAAACCGAAACAGAACTCTTTGGCAATAAACACCGGTGGTGGGTTTGGTGAACACAGAGCAAAGCCATATGGAAAAGTACCTCATGCCGACTGTGAAATATGGTGGCAGGTTTTTGATGTTTTGGGGCTGATTTTCTGGCATCATGGACTCTATCAAATATCAACAAATATTAAATGAACACCTTAGTGTTTGTCCAGAAAGCTCACAATGGTTTTTTGATGGATCTTCCATCTTCCAAAACTGACATAAAAATGGTTTACTCAGCACAAAATTAAGGTCTTGCCCTGGCCACGCCTGTCCCCTGACTTGAATCCCTTATACAGTGGGGCAAAAAAGTATTTAGTCAGCCACCAATTGTGCAAGTTCTCCCACTTAAAAAGATGAGAGAGGCCTGTAATTTTCATCATAGGTATACCTCAACTATGAGAGACAAAATTAGAAAAAAAAAATCCAGAAAATCACATTTGCAAATTATGGTGGAAAATAAGTATTTGGTCAATAACAAAAGTTCATCTCAATACTTTGTTATATACCCTTTGTTGGCAATGACAGAGGTCAAACGTTTTCTGTAAGTCTTCACAAGGTTTTCACAAACTGTTGCTGGTAATTTGGCCCATTCCTCCTTGCAGAGCTCCTCTAGAGCAGTGATGTTTTGGGGCTGTTGCTGGGCAACACGGACTTTCAACTCCCTTCAAAGATTTTCTATGGGGTTGAGATCTGGAGACTGGCTAGGCCACTCCAGGACCTTGAAATGCTTCTTACGAAGCCACTCCTTCGTTACCCGGGCAGTGTGTTTGGGATCATTGTCATGCTGAAAGACGCAGCCACGTTTCATCTTGCTGATGGAAGGAGGTTTTCACTCAAAATCTGACGATACATGGCCCCATTCATTCTTTCCTTTACACGGATCAGTCGTCCTGGTCTCTTTGCTGAAAAACAGCCCCAAAGCATGATGTTCCCACCCCCATGCTTTACAGTAGGTATGGTGTTCTTTGGATGCAACTCAGCATTCTTTCTCCTCCAAACACGACGAGTAGAGTTTTTACCAAAAAGTTCTATTTTGGTTTCATCTGACCATATGACATTCTCCCAATTCTCTTCTGGATCATCCAAATGCTCTCTAGCAAACTTCAGACGGGCCTGCACATGTGCTGGCTTTAGCAGGGGGACACGTCTGGCCCTGCAGGATTTGAGTCCCTGGCGGCGTAGTGTGTTACTGATGGTAGCCTTTGTTACTTTGGTCCCAGCTCTCTGCAGGTCATTCTCTAGGTCCCCCCGTGTGGTTCTGGGATTTTTGCTCACCGTTCTTGTGATCATTTTGACCCCACGGGGTGAGATCTTGCGGGGAGCCCCAGATGGAGGGAGATTAGCAGTGGTCTTGTATGTCTTCCATTTCCTAATAATTGCTCCCACAGTTGATTTCTTCACACCAAGCTGCTTACCTATTGCAGATTCAGTCTTCCCAGCCTGGTGCAGGTCTACAATTTTGTTTCTGGTGTCCTTTGACAGCTCTTTGGTCTTGGCCATAGTGGAGTTTGGAGTGGGACTGTTTGAGGTTGTGGACATGTGTCTTTTATATAGATAACCAGTTCAAACAGGTGCCATTAATACAGGTAACGAGTGGAGGACAGAGGAGCCTCTTACAGAAGAAGTTATAGCTCTGTGAGAGACACAAATCTTGCTTGTTTGTAGGTGACCAAATACTTATTTTCCACCATAATTTGCAAATAAATTCTTTAAAAATCAGACAATGTGATTTTCTGGATTTTTTTTTCTCATTTTGTCTCTCATAGTTAAGGTATACCTATGATGAAAGTTACAGGCCTCTCCCATCTTTTTAAGTGGGAGAACTTGCACAATTGGTGGCTGACTATAATAATACTTTCTTGCCCCACTGTAAATGTGGATTGAAGTGAAGAGGAGAGTTCACAAGAGTGGACCTTGAAATCTGAAGGACGTGGATAGATTTTGGATGGAGTAATGGCCATGTATTCTCCAACCTCAGTAGTTACAGGAGAAGACTCATGTAACTATTCTTGGTAAATGGAGACAGCATAAAGTATTGACTAAAAATGTGCCAATAATAGTGGCGCACACACATATGTAAGAAATACATTAAACAGAATGTATTATGTTTGTGAT
This sequence comes from Bostrychus sinensis, assembly GCA_020698575.1. Classification (NCBI taxonomy): domain Eukaryota; kingdom Metazoa; phylum Chordata; class Actinopteri; order Gobiiformes; family Eleotridae; genus Bostrychus; species Bostrychus sinensis. Next base: position 13,731,811 of record CM036255.1, read on the forward strand.
GGCATTTTTGTTTTAATGACATAATTTTGAACAAAGGATCAAACCGTTAAACAATAAAGACATTTTAAAGCTTTTTTTAAACTCCTATTTATCAAGGGTGCCAATATTAGTGGAAGGCACTGTAGGTGCAAACTTCTTGCAGAGGGCAGACTGCTGCTGTACACTATTTTGCCAAAAGTATTCGCCCACCCACCCAAATAATTGAATTCAGGTGTTCCAATCACTTCCATGGCCACAGGGGTATAAAATCAAGCACCTAGCCACGCAGCTTAGTGGAAAACTTTGTGGAAAAGTTTGGGGATGGCCACTTCCTGTTCCAATATGACTGTGCAACAGTGCACACAGCAAGGTCCATAAAGATATGGATGAGCAAGTTTGGTGTGGAAGAATTTGACTGGGCTGCACAGAGTCCTGACCTCAACCCCAACACCCCTTGATTAAAAATTTCTCCATGGGCTTTCTGTGCTCCATTTAAATATAAGAAGCTTGCTTCCTAAATGTGTTGATGAAAGACCTAAATCCAGATATTTTTATTTCAGAATCTTGGCTCAAAACCTGTAAACCCGATCAAGATGTCAGCATTGCTGGCTATAATTTGTTTAGATGTGACTGGAAAAGCAAGGGTGGGGGGGTGTTGATTTTTTTAAGGATTTTTTATATGTGCAACCACTTAATGCCATATTACTGCCTAAGAGGTTTGACTATGTTGCTTTGAGCATCAGCTTTGGTAACAATACAAGCCTCACTGTCATGGGTCTCTATCGCCCCCTGTCTGCTCCTGTTGAAGCTTTGGATGAAATTAGACATTTATTGGCCCCCTATTTATCCTCTGAGCTGCTTATTTTAGGTGATCTCAATCTGGACTGGCTATCCCCTAAAGCTGACAAATTAAAAGAACATTTGCCTGGACCTAAACTTGACTCAGCTGGTGTCCCAAGTAACAAGACCAAATCCAAATAACCCTGCTAAATCTACACTAATTGATTTAATTCTAACAAACAAACCTCACAATTATCCAGCTTCTGGTGTTCTTGCTCTGGATGTCAGCGATCATTGTCCAATAGTTTGTCAGAAACACTCGCTCTTTAAAAATCCAGCCAAAGTTTATTTATTTTAGAAACTTCAAACATTTTAATTCGCAGAAATTCCTCAATGACCTAAAAAACTCCAACATTGAAGCTTTTTTCAATACAAGATCCTGACCTGGCCCTAAATTATTTCTCTACTGTTTTTAATCAAATTGCTGATATCCACACCCCTTTCAAAACTGTAAGGGTAAAAAATAGATCCAATCCTTGGATCGCTACTGAACTTGTTGCAGCAATTAGACTTAGAATTAAACTATGGTCAAAAGCGAGAGCGTCTGGCACTAACATCACTGTCTGGATGAAATTTAGGCAACAAAGGAACCATGTCACCTCTCTGGTTAGAAAAGCTAAAGTCAGTTACTATTTAGCCGCATTTGCAAACTGCAGTAGCAATGGGGCTGCCTTTTGGAGGTTTGTTAAATCATTAGAGGCAAATCTACCATGCTTCTTCCTCCTATGGTTAACAGTGTAAATGGTCCTGTTTTAAATAAGAGTGATATGGTTAACACTCTTAATAGTCATTTTATTGCAGGAGGTAATTTGTTTACTAATGTTTACGAACATAATTTAGATTTTAACCCCAATAATAATATCAGTACCACTAATAGGAGCAGTAGTTTCTCTTTAAAACATATAACAAGCTCAGAAACATTTAATCAATTAATTTGAATACTACAAAGTCTCCTGGTGCAGATAATCTTAATTTACATTTGTTGAGTCTTAGTGCTTCTGTAATCTCATCACCTCTCACTCATATTTTTAACTTGACTTTTTTATCTGGCAATATTCCCTCAGTTTGGAAATCTGCTCAGGTTCTTCCCTTACATAAAGGTGGGGACACAAGTGACTTTAACAACTATCGCCCTATCTCTAAATTACCTGGTCTAGCTAAGATTCTTGAGTCAATAGCAAACTCTGTTACGCTGTTTCTTAGAAACAAATAACATTTTGGACCCACATCAGTCAGATTTCAGGCCAGGCCACAGCACTATTACTGTTTCCACTGCTGTGGTTGATGATATTATTCATGCTCTGGATAATAAGCAGCATTGTGTTGCACTTTTTGTTGACCTGTTCAAAGCTTTTGATACCGTTGACCATAGTATTCTTTTGAGCAAACTTAATTCTTTAGGTTTTGATCAATCTGCCTTAAACTGGTTTACCTCATATTTATCAAACAGATCTCAATCAGTAATCGCTGATGGACTCACCTCACCTCTTTTAACAATTGAAAAGGGTGTTCCCAAGGCTCAGGACTGGGCCCGTTACTTTTTACTTTGTATGTTAATCAAATTTTTACCCCCTCTGTCAATTGTACTGCCCATTTTTATGCAGATGACACAATTCTGTATTCAGTTGCACCCACTGCAGACCAAGCCTTCTCTCAATTACAAACTGCTTTTAACAGTTTACAAACCTCCCTAACTAACTTAAAATTAGTACTAAACTCCAATAAGACCAAATGTATGCATTTCACCAGAGCACACTCGATAGATTCTTTGAACCATATTTGCACACTAAATGGTAACATTATAGAACTGGTTCCTCAATATACTGTATTTTTCGCACTATAAGGCGCATCGGATTATAAGGCGCACCTTCAATGAATGGCCTATTTTAAAACTGTTTTCATATATAGGGCGCACTGCATTATAAGGCACATAGAATAGAAGGCTGGGGTTGCGTTATGCATCCACTAGATGGAGCTGCGCTAAAGGGAATGTCAATAAAACAGTCAGATAAGTCAGTCAGTCAAACTTTATTAATAGAATACAAACCAGCATTCTTACAACTCTGTTCACTCCCAAAACAAGTTAGTGCATTCACAATACGGTAACGTACGTACCGGTAGTTCTTATTTGCGCCGCCCTCATTGAAAACAATGTATTTTCAACTCCATTTGTCACAGTTCAATGCTACATGAACAGCGTTCGAGCGCTCAGTTTTCTGTCCCCTGAATGTCGCAACTCTTCTACTAGATGGAGCAAAGGCCGTGCCTCCTTGTTCTTTTGCGGCAGGATCCATAAACACGCCTATGGTACACATGAACAGCTGGGACTGGAATTCCCTTTTAGCGTTTTTACCACTGTCACTTCGGCGACGCCCCCTGAATACAGTAGCCATAATTAACCAACACTGATCCATATATAAGACGCATCGGATTATAAGGCGCACTGTCGGTTTTTGAGAAAATTAAAGGCTTTTAGGTGCGCCTTTTAGTGCGGAAAATACGTTAAGTATCTTGGCATCTGGTTAGACAATAAACTATCCAATCATATCCAAAACCTGTCACAGAAAATAAAATTACAAGTTAGTTTTCTTTACCGTAACAAATCATGCTTTTCATATGACAATAGAATGGCAATCATTCGTTCCACAGTTCTTGCTACTCTGGATTATGGAGACATTATCTACAACTATGCATCTGGTAACACCCTCAAAAAACTTGATTCCATTTATCACAGTGCACTCCATTTCATTACCTCTAACCCAATATACGCTTACACACTTATATTTTTATTTACAAAGCCATCCTTTTCAGACTTCCTTCATATCATTTCCTTAATCCAATTCAAGTCTCACCACTACTGCACCAGGTCTCAAGAGAGACTGACATTATCAGTTCCGCACATACACACAGAGTTGGGAAAGACTGTGTTTCAGTATTATGCCCCTCATTTATGAAATACTCTCACAAAGCAGTTAAATTTAAATAGTGTCAACTCATTAGAAAAGTTTAAAACACTTGTGACCTCTATTTTATCTGACTGTTGTAAGTGTTATGTCTAAGTGTTGTCTATTGTGTTTTGGCTTGTGTATGCCTTTTAAATATATATGCGTTTTATCTGCTTTGTACTCAGGACTCTCTTGTAAATGAGATTTCAATCTCAATGAGACTTCCTGACAAAAAAAAAAAAAAACAAAACAAAAAAAAACTGATAGGACACCTTTGGGATGAATTAGAGCGAAGACTGTGAGCCAGGCCTTCTCATCCAACATCAGTATCTGACCTCACAAATGCGCATCTGGAAGAATGGTCAGAAATTCCCATAAACACTTCTAAACCTTGGAAAGTCTTTCCAGAAGAGTTGAAGCTGTTAGAGATGCAAAGGGTGGCCCATCGTCACATACCCTATGGATTAAGACTTCAGTTCATATGCGTGTAAAGGCAGGTGAGCAAATAGTTTTGGCAATATAGTGTGCTCATGGGACATTGAAAAAAAAACAGAAGATGCCTTAATAGGAGTAATTTTCCAAGATAGAAGAATGTGTTGATTTGAGGGAGGTGGCAACAAAAGGAGACAAATTTTACCTGTAACACCTTTTTTTTGATTCTCACTCGTATTTCCCCGACCTGTAGCCTTTTCAGCCATACTCATAGTCAATCACAGACAACACGCCCACAAATGGCAGATGCTATTTTTCAAACTGCATTTGCAATTTAGCACCCTACTTAGACCAGTTTTAAGTTTTTATTAACTGTGATCTTTATAATCAATTATTTTCAGTTATTTTACTCTGTGTCTGATATGTATTTGACTCTCAACTAAATTACTGCAATACATTTACTTTTCCATTGTATTTCTGATATGCACCTGTACATATAGTTTCTTCTGAGCTTTAAGGCTGGACACAATTCTGTACGTGTGCTGGATAGTTGCAATCTTAATAGAATAGACGTTAAACTTAAATTAAAAGGTGTGTACAATAACTGAAAAGACAGAGAAAAACACTATTTCAGCTATTTTTTCTTAAACTTAAAACAGATAAGTGCAGGGGCTGTAAATTGAACGTGAGGTGTACACATTATCTTTGTGACCATGGTTATCTATACATTAAAGTGTGCCTAGCCATTCCAACCTACAATTCTGGAAATGGGGGTCATTCTAATCTAAATGTCTGTTTAGAGCCGTACCTAACTCATTTCTTTCTTGTACAGGACTAAAAGCTGTGAAAGTGACTATCTTTCTGCGGGTAGTCGCCTGCTCTCTGCAGCTTGTATTCCCCAGCCCAAACTTAGTGTTCACTATACAGCAGTGAACTCTTCACAGGAGCAAGTATTTGCACTTGACAGTTCATCTGCTCGAAGGTGGCTTCGACATAATCACTTATGGGCTAATGAGGTTTGGACCCACTCAACATAAAACTTTAGTTACACCCACACATCATACCTAAAAACATTTTCATTTAAAGCCTTAACAGCTTTTTTCCGGAAAGGATCAATGACAGCAAACAGATGAAATCAAGATTTATATCAAGAATTTCTGTTGGCTGCCCCCCCTCAAAAAAAAAAAAAACTTACAAAAGTAATCACAAAAGACTGACAGTTTGTTTCTAAGCAGCGTTATTGTTCGAAAATATGTTAACAGATTTTGTTAATGTGTTGAGTTGTAGCTAAATTGTCATAGATCTATGACTTCAGAGTGATTATAGCATTGCAGTTGAGGATGCTTTTGATAATTATAACAGATTGTATTAGTTTGAAAGTTTTTGTTCAGTATCTTTGTAAATAACATCTGAATGTAAATATAAATGTATATTTATATGGGTGATTAGTTTTTTACAGTATTATGGTACTGCACTGCATTAGAGACATACTGTTACCAGATCAAAAGCTGTGATTTTCTTTGAGGTTTTATAAAACAGCGGTTCTCATTTTTGTGCTTCATTAAGGCAAATACACTGCTGATTAAACACAACACGTTGCCTAAACAAGTTAACATTTTTAACATCTGTTTGATTTGTTATTGATGTTCCAGACAAGTGCATTTTTGTGTAAGCGTACATTTGATATGTTTATCAGGTGGCCTGGTTGTTCATGGAGCCCGCAATAAAAAATGCAGCTTCTGCCTATATGGTTCACGCATTATGGTTCTTTGCACGTTTTATATGTTTGGCATAAAATCATTAAACCAAGTAAACTAATTGTGTTATCTCTTTATAAATTTAAACCCACCACTAGGGGGTGGTATTTATCTTAATTTTCTATTGTCCCATTGGTCAGTAATTTTATCTATTAATAAAAATAATTGTGTATTTGTTTTAAAGTGTGTTGTTACCTGCTGAATTTTTTTTGTGAGTATTTCTTGCATCACCCCACCAGATTTTAATTATATTTCCTGGCCTATTAATGTACACAAAACGTTTTGAGGGTAATACAATTGGTAATTTAGCTAGGGTAGAATTTCACTAAAAGATTTCAAACTCCTTTTCAAACAGACCCTAAAACATTCACATGCTTCAAATACATACAGATGGTTTCATGATAACACTGTCGAGGGGCCCACTCCATTAGTCAGATGATGTGCTGTAAATAATGGAAAATGGCCATATTGGGCCAAGAGACACCAAAGTGTGTATCATCCCGGGACACAGGATAATCCTAACACATAAGCGTTTGTGTGTCATCCTATCCTTTACTGCAGTTTAATCACGCCCTGACCACCTCAAACTGCAGTAACCCAGACTGTAACCTTCAGTCCCCTCAAGGTTTGGGCTCCAGCAATAGCCTGGTTCAATGAATTCTTCTGAAGCCTCATAAGAATAGATCATTATGCTGAAAGTGCTATACAGAGTCATCTTTCATGAGCACCAATGACTGCAGAGTATTTATAATGGCCTTAACTATTCTGTGGGGAGAAGTGTTTTCTCACTTTGACGCATCAACTTAACCTCTGACACGTTTGCTAGCCATTCATCCCTTTATCTGCCTTATTTACATTTATGGCCCTGCAAGGTTACTGTAAATCAACCTACTGTCTCCCATTTGTCCTCATTTCTGTTACTTTTTCCTCTTTAATCCTAAAATGCATGAGGTGACCCCTGTAACCTTTGTCTCAATTCTACAACTTAGGTGAATTAAGTGGTACTATGGAAACCTTATGAGTTTGACTTTTACATAGGCTAATACCAAGACCTGTGGTAATATGACTAACAGCAGGCTTCACATTGGCGATGTCATTTAGGAAGTGGCCATCATATTTACAATTTTTGTTCTCGGCTGCAAAAAAAGACCTTTAGACTGCTTCTCTATCATTATAACCAGAGGTGGGTAGAGTCACATTTTGAATAAATTGTACTTCTATATTTTTATTGCAACATACTTTATACTTCTACTTTAGTAATATTTTTACTACTCCTACTTGAGTAAAATTTTTGGGTACCCCTACCCACGTCTAACCTATATTTTGATATCAAACACTGAAATTAAAGCACAGGAAATTTGTGTTTCCTGTGCTTTAATTTTTAAAAAAGATGTCCTTTTTTTTTTTTTACTAATTTATTGTTTGGAAATGCCAAAAATTCCACATTATTTTATATTATCTGATTATATCGACATTAAAATGCAAATCAGTTATTTAGTGCTGTTTTATTTTTACTTGAGTTATTATTTGGATGACTATTTCTACTTTTTGAATAATGTGTTTTAATTTAAAGTAACAATAGCTCTTACTTAAATACACCTTTTGGATACTCTATTCATCTCTGATAATAGCATTGCAACAGTAGGCCTATTAGTTAGCTACTTGACATTTTCTCTTTGTCAAAGTTTAAGATTAAAAGCGTTTATTGTCATGCACAGTAAGGAAAGATGTTTACCTGTACAATGAAATTCTTTGCTGTCCACACTGAATGCCACATAAATCTAAGGTATAAAATAAATTTAACAAAAGGGCATTTAAAATAGCATGCAAATAAAATATAAAATATGCATAGCATATCCAAGTATATAGCCTACTATGGTAGCCTACATAAATGTGCGAGGTAGTGAGCTACATCAGTTGTGCAACAGTCAGCAGTGAATGAATGACTTGCATGTGCAAAGAGACGAAAAAAAAAAGAGTTAAAGTGTAACATTTGAAGCACCACTAATAATCAAAGGGCTTCTTAGCTTAATTCACAAATTTTCCAAACTCGTTACATTTGCCGATATTTTATCTGTCTGTCAAAATGCAATGATAAACAGATCAAAGGACTTTCTTTACTGCATTTACAGGCCTTTAGTTAGGCTGGAGTTTCACCAAAGAAGTAGCCTAGCCAGAGCAGTCTACTTTTAAGTAGTGAGGTAGCATTAGGCTGTATTGTAACACATGGCGATCTTAAAAAAAATATTGTCCTACTTTTTGTCTGCATATTTTTACTTCAAGGACGTGAACACAAATCAACATAAAAATGGTAATACTTAAACTTAAACACTTAAAGAAAAATATGACACTGACTGGAGCCACGCGCACGAGCACCCTTTCGCCTATATTCGTGAGCGCGCCTGTTCTCGCTCACGCCCTTGTCTCCTCCCCAGGGCGGAAGTCGGTCCGTTTTTTCCTCAGTCGGACTAGAGCCACTGGAGCAGCCGCCGCCTGAGTACCACGGGCCAGCGAGAGCGCCCAACACGCCTCGCGTCTATGCTGAACTGAGCCAAAACACAAGATATTAGGCGTTTTAAATGTAGAGCCATAGGGCTGAGAGTTTTCAGTTTCGGGCCCATTCCTGGAGTCTACAGGCTGCGCATTCCTCCACGCAGAGCCAGAGAGGAACGAGCTACGGACGGCTTAGGCTGCCTTCGAAAAGAGCTTCAGGCGGCCTCTTCGCAAGCTGCTCAGATGAATTTACTTGCAGACTAAGTGTAAACGTCCATTACCCGAGCTTCTGTTTGTATATGGCCTCTATGACTCGCTGCACGCTATGAGATCTGCGCTTTGATGAATAATTTACGATCCCGCGGTCCGTGGTTGGCGCTGCAACTACCAGCCGAGCACACGCGCAGCCTAACGCCGCCTGAACGGACCCCGATGGTGGACTAGACCCGAAGCACCACGACACGGACTTAAGCTGGGGAAGAAGACAAAACAAATGATGATTAGTGGCCTGGATTTTTGAAACGCGGAGCCCCGTAGTCATGTTGACGAGTCGGTGGGGGAGGAGAGACGTGGCCCCCAGTACTTCAGCACTGATCCAGTGCCACTCCAAATTCGGACGGATTTTATGAGCTTCACATAAGCGCAACATCCACCTATTTGTTATTTGGCTGATTTAGAATGCTTCAAACTTAAACGCCTTAGCAAACAAAATTAATGTGGACTTAAGAAGCCTGTTGTTGAAGGGAAAAAAATGTCAGAAAGAGTGTAATTAACAAAAATTGGCTAAGGGTTCTTTTGCATCTGGTCAAGGTATATTATACAGAAAATCTCTGTATGTCATTGACCACCGTTTCCACTGTTGAACTTCAATACCTCATGAATCTACCTCAAGTACCAAATGAATTTCTAGACAACACTGCGGACGCATGTGTCCTCAAATGAATACCTCAGCAACATTTATGGTATAAACTCAGCCTGTGTTTTGCTGCAGATGGCTTCGTTTCCAGACTCGGACCTGCAGACGTGCCCACTCTGCAAGGAGCTGTGTGGTTCCTCTGCACCAATCTCCTCCAGCTCATCTACCTCCTCCTCTTCCTCACATACCTCATCGTCCTCCATTCAGATCACCAGAAGGCTGCACGTCTTACCCTGCCTCCATGCCTTCTGCAGGCAGTGCCTAGAGGGGCAGCGAAGTCCTGGAGACCCACTGAAGCTGTGCTGCCCCACCTGTGACCAGAAGGTGTCCATCTCTGAGGCCGGGGTGGACTCCTTGCCTTCCTCTAACTTTCTTTTCAGCAATTTGCTCGATGTAGTGGTGAGCTCCGATGAGCAGATCCAGAACAAGAATGGACATCACCAACGGGGGTTGGGGGGAAGCTCCTCTGGTTTTCCTCACCCACATGGAGGCCTGCTGCACCACCTGGGCGAACCTCAGTGCAGTTCTTGTGATGAGGAGAACCCAGCCACATCCCACTGCCTTGACTGCCAGGAGTATTTGTGCAACAATTGTGTGCGGGCACATCAGAGAGTGAGACTGACCAAGGACCATTTTATTGAACGCTTAGGAGAGAGTCTTCATTTGGGACAGGGTAATGCCAACAGTAACCCAGGCCAGTCGGGAGTGGCTGTGTCTCTAGCCCAGTCTCTTCAGAATAACTTCGCCTTGCTATCCCTCTTCCAGGATCACATGAGCTTCTGCCAGCACCATGACAATGAGGTGAGCTCCATTCTTTACATTTGAAAAGTCTTGCATTTGCATTTCCTTATGCTTTTATAACTGCAACTATAAATAATCATATCAACACAAGTTTAAGAAGCCTCCAGGCTAAATACTCACCCAGCCCTCTTACAATAGCATTTATATCTTATAGTGTAATTGGATTAACCCTGTTGTATGGACTATACAGGGGACCATATGGCCTAAAGTTCAAAGGGAATGGAGTGGCTCTTCACCTAGTTCCCTGGAGACAAATAGGCGCGTGTGCTGAGCTGGATTTGCACACACACTCATACACTTATATGCAGAGACACATGCAGAGTCTAGTTAATCTGTACCACACCATCCATTCAAGCCGAAGAGAGGCCCCAGTAACTGCACACATGTTTCTGGGTCTGATAGAAGGCCTATCCATAGAGGGATTGGTGAGATCTAGCTTTTCGCTGATAATGGAAAAGACAAGTTGGAACTCGGGCTCAGAGCCCCCCCCCCAATTTCTTTCTTTTGGACAGCGAGGTCTGGTTTGAGAAAACTACAAAAGCCTGTAAAACAGGAAAACAACTTTTTTGGTTTAGTCATCCAGTCAGGAAAAATAACAAGTCATATTTTAGCTGAAGGTTTTAAAATCCAATTATATATTGTTTTTCTATTTGTGGTTTCTCCTGAGCAATATTTTCTGTGCTATTGTTTACAAGACAGAAAAAAAAAACACTTTGCATCAATACGTTTCCTCTCACATAAATATAATGCAAACAAATTAACAGCCGTCATAAATATAAAGTAATATTGTTCCATATGTGATAAGCCATTATTATGTAAACTACATACAGAAGCAACCAACTGGCATAATACAAACATACTATACTGTATAGAACCTTCAAGATTAGATGCTGTGTGTCATGTTTTTTTCTGGTCTGGATTCTCTTTACAAGTACACAGCATGTCTGGTGTAATACTTTTTGTTATTTTAAAAGATAATACATAATTAACAGTTCACAAAACCTTAATTAAGCGCCCAACATCCAAAAGATTGGTTCAGATTTCCAATTTAGACTTTTAGTAACCCAAACACTCCCACACAACCCCCACCAGTGCCAGAAAAAAGGGTTCAGTTTTCCAGTAAGAGATTCGTCTTCCAGTAAGGCCTTCTTATTCCTGAGTGCCTCAGGCCTGGGGGAGGGAATGACACAGGAGAAGGCCTGTCTGTCTTTACCTGGTTGCACTGGCCAAGCAGAGTCATTGTCAACTAGCTCCATAACATAGGAGACCATTATATGTAGGATCCCTATGTATGTGGTGTTTTAAAGAGGACTCACTTTATCTAATGGCAAGTTCAGAGCTGGAAAACAAACAGCTGTGCTGTTGAAAAACCTGACATTTTCTTTTATTCAGATGTGTTATGGATCTCTGCACTCCTATTGGTGCTTTTATTTATTAACAGAAAACAGTTCTTGTCTAGTCTAAAAAGACTCTTGGAATGCTACTTTGTAGTTGTGGGTGAAGTATCAGTCTTGTGTTTTATGTATTTTTTTTTTTTACTGTACACAAATCAAGAGCTCACTCTGCTCTGCCCTCAATCAGGTGTTCAGGTGAGATGAGGCAGCAGAGCATCATTTGGGCTTTCTCAAAATGCTTTCCTCTGGAGCAATAAATCAGTCAGTAATATGATCGTACTTTTGTCTTTGTATAACTGTTCTTCCTGTTACACTTTGACAACTACACAATGATACTTTAGGTAATTAAGGAAATTGCTGTCAATATTTCAAATTGAACAAGCTATTCAAGCAAACAGCCTGATCAAGATGAAAAGTTCAAACTAGTTTTGCCACATTTTTGATGCATAAAAATGGTCTGAAATATAGTGAACAAAGTTACAATTGAAAATAACACATTTCAGGCTGCTGAGTCAACTACATAGTGATATGGGTGTATAATAGGAACACACTTGTAAAAGAGTGAATATGTTGGTCTGCTTCAGCAGTATACATATCATTTGGTACTTGAGTGGCAGAGAGGCTCCCATGCTGTGTGTAAAGAAGAAATGGAAAATTGGATTACATCAAAAGGGTGCCCTCTGCTTGCTGTGATGTCACCCTCCAACATACAGACACACTCTGGCCATCTAAGAGATGTCTAATGATATGATAATCCTACACATGTCACTCTGACTCACATTATGGAGTTGTCACCATGACGACAAGCCTTAGTGGACACCTACTGTCTCAAAGATCAGCGCTTGGTTTTCTGCCTCTGGGAAAATTATCTTTACACATAGCATTTTATAGTTTTTTTTTTTTTTTTTTTACCAGTCTAATATTCACAATGACAATGGAAACTATCACTAAAAACATATGTTGGCTTGGCTTTGTCTCTCCCACTCAGAGCTTTGGAGCAGAGAATGTTTGTAAGGAAACCTAACCCAACACTTACGCTGATACAAGGCCAAAGGAATTCCTGTAACTTGAGTTTATACCTCCTGGGTTCTCTTTTTTCCCTTTCGCTCTTGCTCTCACACACTCTGGGTATTTCCTCTGTTGGCTCCTGCCTTTCTCATCAGCCTCCGCCTGCTCTGTGTCAGAGACAATAGGCATTATAGAAGCAGAAATTCACCCTAACATGATTTAGCAGCTGTTGCTTTTGAGGGTAAAGTCATTACATTTCATGACCCTTGGAAGTATCAATGCGAGTCTATGGCTGCAGCATTTTCCTTTCTAAGAGCATCCCATCTGCAGGTAGTTATCCTCTGAAGAGGATTTTAGTGTGTGTTTCCATACAGCCGGCACACTTGGATTATATGAAGTCGGACTTCCAGGGTTTTAATGCACAACATGTGCCCAATAATTAGACTGCATTCCCTTTTCCTGTGTGTTGTGCATGTGTTTAATGTAGGCTCACAGAGTGTGTGTGTCCGCGCTTTGATGTGCATTTTAGGACTTTGAGCCATATAAATTTAATGGTTAGAGAGGAAGGCATTTATCACATTTCTGTGACAACAGGATTTAAAACCTATCCAGGAGCTTACCCTGCTATTTCCTATTCAGTAGCTGGACTAAAACAGGCTTTTAATTGGTCATTATTTGACCTCACTCAACTGGATTGTGCCATTAACACATGTGGCATACAAAGCTTAAAGTTGTTTAATCAGACTCCAGCTGTGATTTGTCCTTTTTAAAAAGTTGATGACTTTTTGATCAAGGAGCATGCAGCTTTATGTCACACCTAATTTTCTTTGTAAGACGCAGGAAATGTAAAGGTCATGACAGGTTGGCCTGCTGGTCATGTGGTCTACTGTCTAAGGAAAATATATTAACGCCTATAGGATAGAGTAGTGAGGCTGTTGAAATTTCTTAAATCAAACTTTTGTTTATTGTTTTATTAACCCGCTCTGTAGGATGTTGCGTGTTGTTTGATGATGCCCTTGAAAGCATCATTACCTAAAATTTGCTTGATGCTGTACAAAGTTGTATGTATTGGTTATACACCCCAGCTGCTCCACATTTCATTCACACAGTGTCTCCATTTCAACCCTTGTTTGCTCTTAGGCCAGGCCTTCGTCTCATATTTCTACCTCTTTATCTTCTGCACCTACTCTTTCTTGTTCGGCTTACTCTTTTCTCTTTACCTTGATATTTATCTTGCCCCACACCTCCCTCTCTTTCACTTGCCCGTCACTCTGTTTATTTTTTTAACGTCCCAAGTATTAAACATGCAACTCCCAGTCACATGCTCTTTGGGTAAGGAGGCCAGCTGACTGTGGTTTGTTTTCCTTCTCTGCTGCAGGGGCCGTCCAATCAGCTCACTGGCTTATGGCCACCGCCCCCCTATGTTGTATCTGGCTGAGTGTCAAAACATTGCCAGGCACGTCTGTGTGTGTTGTGTCCGTGGCAACAAGCCAACAAGGTTTGCCACTGGAAAGGCGGGGCAGCCACAGGAAGAGGATAAAGGCAAAGTAGGAATAACATAAGGAGTGTTGAAGCACAAGATAAAAATAAATACTGTAGCTTTGCTTAACCCAGATATCATTTCTTTTTTTGGCACATTTTTTAGACTCCTAAAATGTCATTCCACAACTACAAGTAATGGTATATTTTAATACAAAAGTGCCCAAAACACATGCATAAATATTCCAGTGAGACAATGCTATTAAACAGCTTGGGAAATGTTTTGATGTTGCCTCTAAAATAAGATGTTGAGATGTTGAAAAGTCAGAGTCCCCCATCTTGTACATTCGAACTACTCTTGCTCCGTGTGGTGGTTGGAAACTTGTAATATATTTTTCTTCACTAAAAGCTGCCACCTGACATCACCTTAGAGGAATGTTGGCAGGTTTTGTGAGTGGGTCCACGTCTCTCTGAGTCTGTTGACAGGCAGGAAGATTAAAGAACTAGTTTCAAAACAGGTTAGTCATAGTGGGCAAAGGGAAAGCCCGTGACCTGTTTCACCTTAAATTTCACCTTTTTCATTTTATAGCAATAGGTTTAGGAAATATTTTTAAATAATATTGTATACACCAATAAGGTAAGGGTTTTGTAGTAATGGGCCAAGGAACATTTCCTTTTCTTAGCATGGGCCGAGATTACTGTCTGAATCCAGGATTTTTTAAAAGTGATTCATTACCATTGTAAGATGGGGCCAGTTTTATTTGTTAGCCATACAAGTTTACCAGATGGGAATATCATGAATTAGGAAATTAATTTTTTTATGTGGGTCTGAATCACTGTCTTGATCCAGCATATGACTGTATGAACCTTGGTGGCTCTGAGTGCTTCTAGTTTGTTATATTAATTTACTTGGAAACATTTTTCCTTTTTATCTGAGCATTATAGAGATCTTTTTAAAATATAATTTATATAGAATATTATTTTGAATTACATTTTAAAATTTTTGTTCAGATGTGAGGCTGCCAAGAAAGAGTACCTGGATTCTTTGTACTAAGGGTGCTTTCACTGTACCCCGAGCAGCCCAGGGTTTTCTGACACCACACTGTGACACAACATGGCCCTTGTCCCTTCCCCCACTGCTGCTGTGTGCATGCGGTCAGCGAATGCTGCATGGAGTGATTTTACTGGCTGGCTGTGCTAGTGCCCTCTCCCCCAGTTCCCAGTACCTACAGGGGAAGGAGGGAGGGTGGAGGAGGAGGAGGAGGAGGAGTAGGAGGGAGGGCCCATCTGATCGCAGCCTGCTCCCTGTGTGAGCACAAGCCTTGGCTGCTCACTACCAGCATAAATGCACTATGAGAATATAGTGTGCTTATAAGAACATTTTTGATTTTTTTTTTTTTCTTTCATTTTGTGTTGTAGAATTCTTAGAATTTTTTTTATTTCCTTGCTAATTAACAGAACTATATGTTTAAAATAGTTTTGATATCTCTTCAGTCTTGATGTTCAAATCTTTAAAGAAGTGTTGTGGTAGTAATAAAATTCGGGATGCTAAAAAAAATACAGCAATTCACTCTCCATTATATAGCCACTGATCCACTGCATAGCTCCATAGTTCCACTGCATAGCTCATATATGTTTTGTAATATGCTAAACAAATCTTGCTTGACAATTTGAATAATGAAGCCAAATTCTCTATTCTGACTTACCTCAAGCTCCTTATCCCTCTCTAGGGTGTCCTCTGAAAATGTACAACTTTCCTTGCATGACACCACCCCTTTTTTACAGCATTTGAAGTTGTTTTTTGCATGTCTGTGTCACATGCATGCATTGTGTGTGCACAAGACGTGATTGGTTAGTTCCTGCCTGTGTAAAGGCGTGAACATACAAGGTAGTCAAATAACTGTTCTCTTCAAACAGATGTGTTTCACAAAAGCTCAATTTTTTTTTTACATGAAGTTGTTTTTTTAACATGACGATCCTCCAAGTTTCGCATGTTGAATGAACACACCGTATTCTTCAAGCCCTGTCAATAATTGGTTTGAGAGCGAGAGATTGGTAAAGGCAGCAGGCAGAGGGAAAACAAGATCCTTTCATGAAGACCTCTGGGAAGAGCCAGTATCCTGTGCTCATCAATGATATTGATTGGCATTCCAAGAGGCCTGCTTATTATGTAATCTCCAGACGTGTGTGCAGTGATTTTGTTTTACCTGAGACCCCAATACACTGATATTATTGAGATGTCTGAAGCTGATCTGTTCAGCTAGGTAAAAATATAATATATAGGAACTAAACAAGGTCGAAAAGAAGTGTTCAGGATGTCACTTGTAGAGTTGAACTCAAAATTCATATGTCCAGAATGAACCTGGAATACTGCCTGTGTCACTTTATTTCATTCTTCTTTACTTTTACATTTATTATTCTGCGTATTAGGTTTGGAATGGATTAAAATAAAACACTGTTCCATTTGTAGTTATTCAGAGCAACTCTTATGTAGCAGAAGCAAATTTTATTGCATCCCACCAGGCACAGTACTCCATTGGTGGCAGGTGGCGTGTAATAAAAGATATCGGCATGTTTAATTTGCATGACCTAATTATACAGTTTCTGGCCAATGGGTTCTTTGCTCATTTAGCTATTTAAATGTAAATTGCATTGTTAACCAAACCCCTTGTCAATACTTGATCAGGTTTGGCATTTCTTGATCTAAAAGCTGTAAAGAAGCTTGATCCGCTGCTCAGAGTCCTCCCTGCACTTCCACCATCAATCCTCCTCTGCCGATCCCTCGCCCCCAGCTGCCAGCATTGCGTCCGTCAAAGCCTTTCTCCACTTCTGTCCAGCTGCATTCTTTGCTTTTGTGCTTTCTGTCCCCTTGGAATTCGGGAGATGTAGATGGGGGTTGAATGGAACAAGTGGTAAGGACAGTGAGTGACAGAGCACTATGGATAATACAGAGGAAGACTCAGCAGAAGGCCAGGGAGGAGGAAGAATAGCCTCCACAAGGGGCTTTATGGGAGAGCAGGGAGCAGGATAGTGTGCAATCAGGGGGAAGTGTCTCTCTGTGTGTGTCTCATTATATTATGCCACTCCCCAGGGGACAGCTATTATTGATGGATTGATTGCAAGCCCCTCCCCCTCCAATGGAAGGTCGCCTTATATTGCGGGTCATTGATCTAGTGTCTTTTGGATAAGATTGCCAGCGCATATTTTATTATCCTTTTAATTAAAAGCAGTTATCATTTGAGGTTTAGGGGCATATACCGCAACATTTTCTTCATGTTCTCATCAATATGAAAAAAATAAAAGCTGCTTGGATGGTATTCCATAAAATGATTTACAACAGCTGCACTTTAAATTGGAAGTGTTTTTGTCTGTATCAGTTAAGAATGTACTATTATAATTACTACTTACTTTACATACTACCTTATGGATGTTTCATTGTGTAGGAAATATGCTTGTATGTTTATCATTTTCATCCTAAAATATTTTTTCTATTTTTCCTTGCTCCCCAGGTGTTTCTGTTCTTCTGCGAATCCTGCTCTGTGCCAATCTGCCGGGAGTGCAGTGTGGGCCGTCATATGGGCCACACATTTGTCTACCTCCAGGAGGCCGTACAGGACTGCAGAGCCATCACCATCCAGCTGCTGGCAGATGCACAGCAAGGGACGGCAAGCTGTGCAGGTGAGGCTGCACCCTCATAGAAAATTTAACTGAAGGATTGTTTTACTGTGTACATACTTGAATCTGTGAGTACATGACTACAAATAAATAGTATGTGAGGAGACGCCTAACCTACAAATCCTTCAGAATGACGGGGCTCTCTGCTGCAGTGAAGCCATTGGTTAGAGGTGTCCAGCTGGTCTGGAGCGGGGGTGGGCCACTCAGGGTGAGGTCTGGCTGGGGGCAGTGCCGAAGGTCAAAGGGGAGGAGGAGTGGAGAGGAGGCTGGGGGAGGGTAAATGAGGTATTTAAAGGATTTCAGAAAAAGGAAAACTCCCCTCCTCTTTTAAAGAAGTGAAACACTTTTTTCTGCTGCCATTCATGTGCTTACTTATTCAGCCACTCATCCCCGTTGTTATTCACCCCCCACGCAAACACAGACACTTGGGCTGTCTTCATTTCAATGATTATAGATTGGGTGGCAGTCTGTCAGACCCCCTCTGAGGTTGTAGCTTTACAGTAATGAAAGGATTCCTACAGCTTTAGGTAATACCTTTTGATTATATGCAAAAGTGCCAGATGTTACTAGGTATAATGTATTCAAACCAGGAAGCTAGAAGTTGGTATAAAATAATTGTGTAACACTGTTTAATAACTACACACTTTTATTCTAATAAAACACAGCTCATAAATACGTACTAATATATAATACAATGCATAATAACTACATGTAAATACATTTCTGTTAAACTTGGCAACATTTCTAGAAAGGCTTAATTAGGAATAATGATGTCATGATTGTCTTAAACTTTAGGCTTAATTAGATTGATCACAGGAATGAAAAGAAAGTCATGTTTTTTACTGCATGGTGGTTTTATTTTGTTATTGATGGGCAAATGCAAAATGTATGAAATATTTTCTATGACTAATGCAATGACATCAGTGGATAGGGGAGAATGCATGAGAAGAGTTGCACCAATAAATGACCAGGTTTGTTATACGTAGTTTTAATAGGAATTAACAAAATTAGAATTACTCATTTTGTGGACTAAAAATGTGTTTATAACGGTATTTAAAAAATCAGACCGAAAAGGTGTGGCTCTATTGTGACCTTGGTAAAGAACCATGAAACATTAGCTGTTAGCCACTAAGGTCATGTGACATGCTGGGATCTCCTCGTCAGATCTCCTCATGTATCATCTGTCCCATTCTCACTTTGACCTTCGTGTGACTGGGTATCACTTTGTAATGTGTGTGTAGTTATGCCATTCTGGATAAACCTCAAATCCCTCAATCTCCATATTATTATTTTAAATTATATTAACATGAGATCTGTATCATACAGGTGTAAATTTGTTCAAACCCCACACTTCGCCACCCCGTATATTTTATTTATTGAACAGCCTCAAGCCTGCAGCTAAGTCACAAGGAACAACGCCTGCCATCTGGCAATATGTGTTTGTCATTGGTCACACAAGGGTAAATACTGACGCCAGATAGTATACAAACACACACACTCCTGTCCCCTGAGGTAGGAAATTTCCGCCCACTCCTACCCATTATCTACCATGACCTCTGACCCTGGACTTGTGACCTTCTGGTTGGCCGTACCTCTTCCGTTGGGCTTTGTGATTGGTCAGTTCTGCCCTCTTTGTGCTCCGTGCACTGCATTGGTCCTCTGGGAATGTTGTTCAGGGTTAGATAAAAATGAATATAGAGACACAATGATGGAGATTGCAGTTATGTAATTGGGTTGCAGTAGGAATCAATCGTTAAACTAATACTTTACTTTGAATGAGATTGAGGTATATCAGAACTCACAATTATGATTAGAAAAAACTGCTTGTCCCCATGCTGCAATCAAGGCATAGCAGCTTCCCTTTCACCACTGCCTTAGTATTAGCATAGACTATTTAGCTTCCTGCCTCAAAAGGCCAAAGTGAAAAGGAGCCTGCTGCCTGGCTTTGTTCCTCCAGGGGTAATGTGGGGGTTGGCGCTGTGGGTCGTAAGACAGGGGTTGCAGATCATGACCTGTAGAGGTTTAGCTGACCTATGATCCCTGTGGCTGATATCACAAAGAAAGCCTTATCCCACCTCCTCTCTGACCATGTGAGGTCTGGATCACCCCATGACCTTCCCAAAAAGCCAGAGGAAAGGCCAAATAAAACAGTGGAGGAAAACTGAAAAATGCACATCACGTGTTCTTCAAAACAGTTCCTTCTAATTGCAAAATACCTAGCATAAATGAAGTGCTTTGGTTGTTTCTGACATTAGCTAACTGCTATCATCTCATAGTAAAGCAGATTTCAATTCCGCCCAGTACACATATTAATAAACTATATCTATAAGCATTAGTTGTACTACTACAATTTTGGTCAAATTAATACAAATGTCATCAAACCCCAATTGACACTGACAGTCAGAACATCTAATCAATGCCCCTGACAACATTTTATTTTTTATTATTTCAAGGCATAGGATTAACTAATTTATATGCAGAAGCATAATATCCAAACATTTTGTAAATTGGTACAAAATTAATGACTGAATTTTAGTTTATAGTATGTCTTACATTACAGCTTTGAGATGCATATCACATTTGTAAAACAAATAAGAGGATGAAGCAAATACATTTTAGAGATATTTTACTACTACTACTACTTGATATATGCCCTTTGACCTTAAGCAACTAAAAAGGTGATCATAATATTAACAAATGTGAGCATGTTCATCCTGCTTCTCATTTGTGTGTTTTTGGTTACTGTTTAGTCTTTTTTGTAAATTTTTATTCTCTTAAGTTTAAATTGACTCCCTTTTGTTTTTTTGTGTCACCAGCTAAGCATGGAGAAAGTCCAGTCCATGGCCGAGCAGGTTGAGATCAAGGCCAAGGTGGTGCAGACTGAAGTGAAGGCACTCGTTCTGAGACACAAGAAAGCGTTGGAGGAACGGGAGTGTGAACTACTGTGGAAGGTACCACTTTTATGGACGGACAACAACTTGCTTTCACTTAGAACAATTAGTGTAGAACAATTTAACAGGTTTGTCACTTTTTCATCCAAGTGCTAATTAAAGGCTCAGTTAGCACCAGGACCTTTATAGCTGTACTACTGCTATGACTTTCTCATAGGGAAAACATTGTAATTAGTCTAATTCCAGGATGCTTTAAGCAGTGTTTCTGACTGTGCCACAATATATCCACATAACCATTCACCATCCCTCCCCCATTTGGGTCTGACAGATCATTAATGTTTTCAGGTCAAAGTGTCATAAAGAAGGTCTTCACTTAGCCTTGTTCGGTTCTAATCCCGCTTACATCACTACAGGACTCTTCCCCATCTCTTATCTGATAATGTTATTGAGATGAACCATAGCCATTACAAACTGTTTGAATGAGGCTAGCAGGATAGGGCCAGGAATAGACCAGTAAGCGTGCCACAATGTTTGTCATTTATTATATGAAATATATTGCATTTGAACTGGCCTACTTAAATATTGCCCCTTTTATAAACACTAACCTCTAACAAGTGGAGCCGTCATCAGTATGTGTTTTTCCGTGAGCCTTAGAAAATATGTGACAATATTTGTTCATTATCAATAATGACTGATAGGAAATATTAGAGAAGAAGTAAGGTGGTGAGTGTTAAATATTTTCAGGTAGGATGTTAATGAGAGGAAGAATAAGCTGATGAATGTGTAAAGAATAATTTTTTTGATCGAACTTTATACACATTAAAATAATAGCAAACAAATCCTTAACAGTATATCTTGAAAAATATACTGTAGATGAGGCCTAAAAATAAAAACAGTGACTTGTGTGCACATAAAACCTTTAAAGAACAGCAAAGGATGCGTTCACTGTACTGTATTGCTGAAGCCATTCTGAGGACCTTTGCACTGACGGCAGTTCCAGGAAAACGGAAACCAAATCCTGGATAACCTGTAGTGACTAAGCATTGCATTATTGATGTTGAGTGTCTAAGAAGTGTAAATATCACCAAAAGTAAATGTCAGCATAGACTACAGTGTAGACTTACTGTCATTCTCTGCCGACCGAATAATTTTATCTTGCTCTGTGACCTCAAGTAAAATTATTTTTTTCAATATGTAAAAGCATTTTCATATAAAAATGCATTGTTAGTGTGGTTGTGTGAGTCATTTCTAGAGCCTGCTTAATTTAGCATTTTTTCTACTACAAAAATGTGTCTTTCGCAGCATTGCTGCCACCTTGTGGCCAGAACATAACAAGTAGCGATGGTTGATATACATTTTTCTTTTTATGAATACTTGCACAGTAAATATTAGTCAAGATGTATATGTACAACATCCAGTATGTCACTGTACTCCATTAAGACAAACAATTTACACACAGACCCTCAAACCTAGCACCTATAAAACATGGCTGGTCTTTCTTTCTTTTTAGATTGAAAAGATCCGTCAGGTGAAAGCCAAGTCCTTATACCTGCAGGTGGAAAAGTTGCACCAAAGTCTGACCAAACTGGACAGCACTATAGCTGCTGTTAGCCAAGTGCTGGATGAAGGACGCCATCTTGATGTGCTGTTGGCTCGAGAGCGCATGCTTTCACAGATCCATGAGCTAAAGGCTCTCAGAGGCCTTCTTCAGCCCCAGGAGGATGACCGTTTCATGTTTACTCCTCCAGACCAGGTACTGTATTCAGCCACTCTACTTTTGTCATTTAGTTTTAATAAAAGAATCAAACAAACACACAACAACAAACAACACTCTGTTCTACTTTACAGGCTCTGTGCATAGCAATCCAGTCCATGGGCTTGATCAGCAGTGGAGCCTTTGCCCCCGTTACTAAAGCCCATGGAGAGGGTCTAAAAAGTGCACTTCGGGGCAAGCCTGCCTCCTTCACTGTAATTGGATATGACCACGATGGTGAGCCGCGCCTGTCTGGTGGCGATGCTGTTTCTGCCATAGTCATGTCTGTTGCAGATGGAAATCTGTCTGCAGCTGAGGTGACAGACCATCTCAACGGCTCGTACACAGTCAGCTATTTGCCCAAATGTGAGGGCGAGCACCTTGTGTCTGTGCTAGTGTGTAACCAGCACATTCAGGGGAGCCCCTACAAGGTGATAGTGAAGTCAGGACGCAGCTATGGGTCTTTGGGTTCCCAAGTGTCATCTTTTGGGTGTGAGGGAGAAGGAGATGGCCAGCTGTGCCGGCCCTGGGGCATCAGTGTAGACAAGGAAGGCTATGTTGTGGTGGCTGACCGCAGCAACAACCGTATACAGGTATACCATACAATGATCCAGGTTTCATGTTAAAGTTAGGACAGAAATGTTCAGTGATGCAGATTTTTGTAAATATTTTGCATTCCTTAGATATTCAAGCCTTGTGGTGCCTTCCACCATAAGTTTGGCTCTCTGGGTTCCCGGCCTGGTCAGTTTGATCGTCCAGCAGGGGTTGCATGTGACAGTCAAAGACGAATCATTGTGGCTGATAAAGACAATCACCGTGTTCAGGTATAACATTTTGTCTCCAACTTTTGTAATCACAAAATGCCACATGAAATACAAAATCTGCTGTAGGACTCATAAACACAAAATGTTAAAAGGTATTTGCCCAAGATGATCACAAGTATGGTGGATTAGAGGAACACATAAACATGCATGTCCATGGATAAACATGTAGCTCTACATGTCTCTACTCTGTATTGCAAATGTAAACATATTGGACCTGAACATGTTTGCTTTGTCTGACAGGTGTTTACTTTTGAGGGCCAGTTCCTGCTGAAGTTTGGGGAAAAGGGTACCAAGAATGGGCAGTTTAACTATCCATGGGATGTGGCTGTCAATTCTGAGGGTAAGATCCTAGTCTCAGACACCAGGAACCACCGTGTGCAGCTCTTCGCCCCTGATGGTTCTTTCCTGAATAAGTATGGCTTTGAGGGTGCTCTGTGGAAACACTTTGACTCTCCAAGAGGAGTGGCCTTTAATCATGAGGACCACCTGGTGGTGACCGACTTCAACAACCATCGTCTCCTGGTTATTCGCCCTGACTGCCAGTCTGCTCGTTTCCTGGGTTCGGAGGGTACTGGTAACGGGCAGTTTCTGAGACCCCAGGGCGTTGCTGTGGACCAGGAGAACCGCATCATCGTTGCTGACTCTCGCAATCACCGGATTCAAGTGTTCGAGCCCAATGGAAATTTCTTATGCAAATTTGGCACACAAGGGGGTGGCTTTGGACAGATGGACCGGCCCTCTGGTGTGGCAGTGACACCGGACGGAGTCATTGTAGTTGTAGACTTTGGAAATAATCGTATTCTCAAATTCTAAGAAGTTTTATTTTTTACATTCTCTTACTCCATTTTGCCTTTTGCAATTTTTGATGAAGGAAATGGAGGTGAGAGAATGAATCAACAGACAGAACAGGAGGTGAGCTCAGCCAGGATTCAGCGCTAGTTGAAGTGAGGGGAAGTTTTATACGGAGGCAAGAGTTTTTGCCTTTATACTGACATTTTTCTAATCAGTTGTCAAAATGACAAAATGATAATCAGTCTAAAAACAGAGCCATTTTCCTTCCTTGAGCTGAGCTGCCCTGAATCCTCTCTGTAAGCTCTCCTTAGGTTTCATCTCAGGGAATTTCTCACTTTTCTTGAAATCTTGTACCCTCTGCTCCATACCTACCTCATTTAGCTCTTTATGAATGTACTCATAGTCACTGAGCAGAGGTTTAGTCCGTGAAGTTTTACAAAGAAGAAAAGTCTACCTCTGTACTATTTAAGAGAGACAAAAATAGACTCTTCAGTTTAAATTTGCACAGGATTAATGGAATTTTTGCTGTGCATAGAAACGTGAACCTTCTGAATGTTGTTGCTGAGACAATACTCAGACCGCTGTAGAGGCTGCATGATTCATTATTAAAAGGCTTTGCTGGGAGAGGAAACTAGAGTTCATTAGTTTCCTATGAAATCTGTAGGCTAAAATGTTTTTTGGTAATGCATCAACATTTGCCTCCTTGTTGATCTAAGGAGTTTGTTGCTTTAGTGGAATTAAAGAAAAAGACTGCAGAGCAATGCCAAACTTGATAGAATCGAAATAAGCTCAGGTCATGCTGGACTGAAAAATTGCAGTCCTTTTCAGGATCCCCCTATAGCTTTGCTGGTTTATAATCTTAGTGGATGCTAAACTAAATAAATTTATAATGAGCATAATTTGTTCAATAAAATAATCTGAATTTAAAGACTCCTAAAATTAATATTAAAAAAAACCCTCTATTTCCCTTGAAATAACTAGAGGTTTGAAAAAAATATACCCTGTGTATTTAATTTACTAAAACAACTAAAATGCAAAAAATATTATGCACAGAGTTTTCTCCAAAAGGGAGAACCTACCGCAAAAATTGAAGATAAACTATCCAGGAGAATTTTGTGATCTTAGTTTGGAGATTTAAACAAGATCTGAATTACTCCTTGTTAATTGAGGCATCCTGTGTGACAAAAGCCTCTGTCAAAAGAAAAAGTAGACATCAGAAAAACGGCTGTCCATAGGACAACACGTCAAATGACATCAACTTAAGCCTATAATATCAATTCTTTAGATTTAAATAGTGATTTGAAAGCCACTCCTTTGGGCTCCTGTTGTAAAATTTAGACAGGTCCAGTGGGAGGGTGTGGCTACCTAACCCTGCTCAGAGCTGAGGAGACAGGTAGATTTCTCCTCTAAAGAAGATCTATAGAACGATTACTGGAGTCAACCAAAGTTAGAATTTCTGCACAAAGGCCAACTTTATATTTGGCAGTTAATTTAACTAGAGATCCCCTTTAAAACATTTTGGAAATAATCATTGTTGCTGGGACGTCTAATGTTCACAAACATATAGTTAAGTTCAACAGTTCATTGTGGATTACGTTGATATCCTGAAGTGTCAGCCAGATTAGTTTTCTGCCTGTAGAGAGGACACCCACACCAAAGAAACCCCTTTTCCCTTTTTTTGCTTCTTCCACTGAACTGGATTACCGAAATTAAACAGCCCACTGGTTCAAAGTAGCAACTTTGTTTTCCAATGCAATAACCATAGAAAGAATCCTACATACAGTTGTGTAGTGGGTTTTAAACCCCTTGGCACTTCATTCAGCCATCGTCCCATAAAAGCACTCAACAATTCCTTCCTTTCTGAATCTAGCTAGGAATCATAGGACCTATGAAAAGAGTTTCCAACAGGCTTTTTATGCTAAGTAAAGGCCTGTCTGCACATGACTAGGATCTGCATCCTCATATCCCAGACATCCATACCTCAGCAGTCTATCAACAATCTCCTGTAATGTCAGAATACCTCAAGTAGCCTCTGTCACACAGAGATTGTGTCAACATTCAAGTATTAATGTGGTAATTTCATGTACCTCGTTCTTTATACCTCAGATTTACTTTTTATTTAAGCATACCTCATCAGCTATTTATACATTACAAATATACCTCATTTTGTTACTCTTACATTGCAGTACATGTCCCATAGCTCTAGGACCAAAGATCATGGTACTGTTTTTAAATGCATCAAAAGATGCAATATTAAGATACCCCCATCCTACAACTATGTTCAGTCTGCTGTCAGTTGCCTGGTTAACTTTGCCTTCATTATTAACAAACCAAAAATTTCAGACAAAGAGCATTGTGCCAAAATGATCTGTGAGAGTTTCGTGCCAAACGGGGTTGGCATTTGGACCATGCTGTTATAGAAAAGTGTCACTGGACCATTTTCTGATAGAGACAAATTCTGAATCGGAGCACTGGTGGTAAATCCTTCTCTGATCAGATGCACTTAAGAGGGCTGGGCCCTTGTTATCTTGACCTCATAACCATGCTGACCTCATAGATTTCACTTTGTTACTGTGCGCATAGAGGTTAGAGGAAGAGGATGCCTCTATTAAAACGTTAAAAATTTCATGTCCTTCTTTTGAAGGCAGGGCAATTAGCTCCGATTTCAGCACAATGTATCCAATTTCAGTGGATTTTAAATGCTTGATGTTTGAAGACCGGTATAAACACAAGCATTCTGTGTTTTTTAAAAACATCATAGCATTATGCTTTGGACACGACAACTGGCTGGTTCAATATTTAGATCTTTTAGCACAGTAAACCAGCCTCCAGTCCACAAACTCTGCTGCTTTGATCTCAACACCTACTATGTTCACTCATAGCATTATGTTTGATTTCAGTATTACTCTTTGAAATGTGCATTCATGTTTGCATCAGTTTTTTAAGACTGCAGAATTCTATCTTTAAGATCTTTAGGTCTTCACTCTTAAAGAGCAAAAATATATTTTAAACCTTTTTTTTTCCCATTTTTTGCATGCTTTAAAAGTCCTTGTATTATACTGATGGCTCTCAGATGGGCGTTAAACTGATGGGGTTAAAAGCTGGCTTTTGGGATGATTTTACCAAATTATATGCCCAAAGATGTGTATGTGTGTTAGCGTTGAATGGAATTAAACTTTGACCTTTGCGATTGTATTTCCTATTCTCTAGAGACTCTGCAGAGCACATGCCTCAATTCTTGACTACAGGCAGGGTTTTGATGCAGAAGGCTGGCGTGCCCCTTGACCATTAGTGCTTAACTTTTTAAAGATTTTAATATGCATTATATTAGGAGGTATATTAACATTTTGCATTAATTTACTGTAACTTCAGGAAGTTGTTTAAACTTATATTGACTATGACATTAAACAGAATAATTTTGCTGTTGTGTAAGAAGCAGCCAGGTCACTCCAGCACAAAATATCAATCAGCCTGTCTTCAGTCTTTTTAAATCAGAGAATGGTGGTGATGGCTGCTCAGCATGTAATTGGTTGACTGCACTCCTGTTTGGTGGGTTTTAATCAGGAACTTTGTCCATCATTTTATTTCTGCCCTCAAATGGCTTAAAGAGGAAGAAAAAGTAAAACTGCACAAGGTTATGTGCAAGGTCTTAGACCTTCTTATAATGATTGTATACTCTAAATAAGAAAAAAGTTTGGAAAAAACGTTTGTTAAAGGAAGAACTAAAACTCAGGTAGATCTCGGCAGCCCTGCCCTGCAGGTGTCTCATTAAAACATTGTGTCCCATAGTGATATTGTAGTGTTTCTTCCCCAGTCTCCGTGCTAGTCTTTCTTTTTGTGTGTCTATTTACATATTATAAGATTATGTCCCAATCTTCAATGCTTTTGATTTAGTTTCCTTGATTCATCTTTTTGCCAATGTTATCTTTCTACCAGAAGTACAAATACTAACCATCACTTGATGCTCATGGACTCTTTTAGAATGTATTTTGTGAAGAAAAGGGTTTTATGAGCTCTTGCTGAAGGGCACTCAGCTAACACAACTGACTACAGGCAACGATACAAGGCTAAATGGTGTAGTGGGTATCTCTGTGTTCATCTCCTCGTGCTGCATGCGCAGCAGAGCCACACTGCAGGTGCTGGACACAGTTTGTGCACTGCTCATGTCCATCTTGTTTTGTCGACCTGTTGACACTGTGGTTGTGTGCTGAGTGTGCATTGTATTTGTGCGCCTCATCTGTGTTGTCTAAGCAGAAATCCACTGAATGTATCCTCCTCACAGTCCAAGAGGCGGGAGACGCAGTGTGGCTAGCTGAGTTTAGATGGGTGCTGCTAGTGCTTTACCTCCAGCCAGTGTGTCTATATCAACTAACCAGTGTGTGAGCCAGCACATCCCCTCCCTCTACACCTAACACATGGCTCCAGGTGGGAAGCACAAATGTCAGGTCTTCACTCTAAATAAGGCAGAGGAGACTATAATATAGAGGCCACCTGCTGCTCTTCCTGTACTCTCTGGACTTTAAACATTTCCTATGCAGTTTTTGTTTGTTTATGTTTACACTTAAATAAAGTTGTTTATCTGACTTCAAATGGTGTAATCTTCTTGTTTAAAATGAATAATAAAATGGAACCTTGAAAACTTTGTACACTTTCACCGTCTAGTAAAAGACTAGGACATTAGCCTAATAAAAACTGCATTTTTACGCACATATTGTTTTTTCATATGAAATCTAACAGTTTTATTTACACGATAGTTTTGAACGTGAACGTTGTGCTTATATTTGCTGTGAACGGCCACCACCGCTAGAGGGCAGCATCGCTACACTTCTTTGGTTTGTATTTTTATTATGCTTTTTCGTCATTCTAACTAAACGAAGGGAGACGTGAACGGTTCTAGCCCTTGAATGAGAGACGTTGCTGTGAGAGGTAGCACGTGGGCACTAAGTCTGAGTCGTGAGCTGGCAGGTTTGATAAATTCCAAGTACAAGACACGATGCAACGATCAAACACAACAGCTGGCTGGTGGGACCTCTGACATGTACAGAGGGACACCTGTACGTGTGAGCCCCGCCAGATGGCAGAAGCTCCTCTGAGAGGTGTGTGTGGGTAACTGCATCCACAGTATGAGAACAGGGGTCTCTCGGAGGAGCCAATTAGTTGTAGTTGATCGTGAACAGTACAGACGACCAGATTGGTTCAGTGTGGGAAAAGCGCCTTTGGTCACCAGAGGGAGGTCTTGTATGTTGGGGTGTAATTCACTTAAAGCACTAAATTAATCTGCTCTTGAAGGTTGGCTAGAATGACAACTAAGCTATGATTTTAAGACCTTAAATCTTCGATTCTATGCGATGTATTGAAATTGTAGGTGTACAAATGACTTAAATGAGAAATGCAAAGGGCACGAAACTCCGGCAAAGAACTGTTCAAGTGTATCCCAATAGTTTGAACCCAGACTTCTGCGCACGTGTAACTCGTGCCCAAATGTATGACGCACCAACCCCCTGCAAAAGTATATCCAAAAGTTTACATACAGAGGACATTTGATTTATTTCTAAAGTGTTTGTTGTATGACTGATACTGTAAATTAGGGGGGGGCCAGGTGCGTGTATATGGCACATAGCCCATTAAGTAAGGTTTTACTCAATGGGCTGACCTAGCAGTGACTCAGTGTACAATTAGTGTGACTTGTTCTATACAGTTTGGAGCAAAATATATAAATAGCATAACATAAAACACCTTTTCTGCTGCAGAATAATTTTTTGTGTTACCTGAAGAAGAAGAGCTTGTGACTGACAGAGTTGGGAGCTGTGGTGGCAGAGCGCAGGCAGTAACGTAGTCCTGACGTTTGGCTGACAGAGGTATGACGTATAAACCCAAAAGCATTCTCTTCCATAACCACTGGAGCCACACCAGAGGAGGAGAGTGAAAGAGTTGTCAGTGAGTAGAAAAGAGTAGGCTGTAGATGCAGAGACAGGCATTGATTTTGTCTTTTATTTCACAGTCTTGAAAGGCGCTTCAAACTGACTGACTCAAACTTTGAACAAAGACGTGCTTTTTCAAAAAGACAATTTAAAAACAAGCCAAGATTGACAATGAGTTTGGGCTTGATTTCGTCCTCAGCTAATCTGACACAGACCACACTTGTACATTTCTGTCTGAAAAACCTTTGCTTTGGTGCATATTGTTAAGAGGCCTCTTTCCTGGAGTGTTGAGTTTGGTGCAAAGTCTAGAGCATGCTCTCTCATGTCAGTTGCAGACACACATGTACAGACAGATTCAGCTCTACAGGGAGCTCAAGATAGGCGTTAAAACAAGCCTTATGGCTCACAAACTTGTGGCTGTTGGCTGCATTTGCTGCAAACAAAGAAGTTCAACCTTATTGTATCTTCAACTAACACTTTAATCAAGCTAAAGATTTTTTCTAAATAAAGACACATAAGGGTTGTAAGTACACAATTACATTACATAATTTTAAGCAACTAGAAATATGGATATTTTTATTGATCTTAGATAACATGAAACTTGTCAGTTTAAACATGCATCGGATACCGTCTGAGTAGTTCATGTTACACTGATTATAGGTAATTTATTTATTTTCAATTTGCGCAAATGTATAAACTCTCACTGCTCTCAGTGAAGAAAACATGAGCGTTTGAACTATTACATAGTTTGAGTTTTTTACCCCAATAACAAGGGAAGTTTTCAGATCCTGTATCTTTTCTCCTCCTGCTGCAGACGTCCAGATCTTTCGATATGCAGTACCAGCGGCTGACTAATTTTAAAAGATAAGGCCAACTTTTTCAGTCTGTCCGTAGCAGATCGAGGTGACATGCTGAGTCATGCCCTGGCTCATTTTCCTCCTGGAGACAGCTGATGGGAGTCGGTGTACCCCGTTGAGACGGGACAACTGTTTGACATATTGTTGACGTGGCCGTACCGAGATGTGTTCTTCCTTATAGCAGACTTTTAATTTTATCTACAGATTAATTGAACCGTGACATCTTTATCTTTTTCCTTCCGTCCTGTCAGGGTGTCATGGCAACCCTCTGGATAAATTTAGGGAATGACTGGATTATAAAGTGTGTTTTATAAGGGACAAGCAGCCATCTTGTATTAGACATAGACGTGTATATGCTATCATAGCAGTCATTGAAGTGACAGATCAAATATGAAGTCATGCAGGAGTTCATTGACCCTTGACCAATCTGGACGCTGTGTTAGCTTGAGCAAGTGACCCACACATCCACCCCGGCCTCGCTATACCTGTTATGTCAAGCATGTAGAAAAAAACCTGGGGAACATGAAAAGAGAATAGACAATAAATTCTACTAAAATATAGCAACAAAACTAGGACATGCAATTAAAAACAACAGTTATTTATATGATTCACACATTATTACATGACACATAGGCCAGTGTACTTTTGGTGCCAGTTTCAAGCCCAGAAAAGTGTCAGACTGCCATCATTACTTATTGTCATATTGTTGTATGTGTGGGTTACATATTTTTGTGTATATTTTGTGCATTGTTCCTAGAGTTTTCAGTACCCAGCTAGTGCACAGTTTTGATAAAGGTTACATACCTAAACATTATTACATACCTAAAACAGTGTGTGTGGGTATATAGAACAAATGAAAACTACTACAGAAATAAATCTTTTCCTTTCCTTCAAGTTCTTTTGTTTCCATGTCACCACAGTATTGACATCTGCCTCCTAATGAGCTGAGATGTACCTATTACTAACTCACTCCTCTCCATGTATCCGGGCTTGCAACCGACACAAAGAGTGCACTGGCTTGTGACCCTTTGTGGCTGGATTAACCACAGAAACCATGTTATTATTTTAAGTAAATGGTGAAAAGAAGAAAGCCCTTTCATTAGTCATCAGCTTGGTCTAAACTTCTCTGTATTCCCAAATGGTGAAAGCACTTAGACAAATGGACTGAAAAAGACACAAGGCAGAGCTGGAGGTAGCAGAAGATGTTGTGGTTCTTTTTGGGAGTGACGAGGATGGATAGGATTAGGAATGAGTACACCAGAGGGACAGCTCGTGTTAGATGTTATGGTGACGAGAGTGAGAGTCAGAGAGATTTAGGTGGTTTGGGCATGTACAGAGGAGGGATAGATCATGTATCGGTGGAAGGATGCTGTGGTTATAGATGCCAGGCATATTAGGTCTAGAGGAAGACCAAATGGGAGATTTATGGATGTAGTGAAAGTGGTGTGGGAGAAGAGGATGAAGTGGATAGGGTAAGATGGGGGCAGATGATTCACCCCTGAAAGGGAAAAGCTGAAAGGAAAGACAAATGCTGGGGTTAGACTTGTTTTGCTTTCATTGTTAACTTGTCCCACTCAGAAAATACTTTTAATTTATTTAAAAAGTAGTATTGATTTATGTTTTTTGTTGCTTGTTTCCTTTAAACAAAGCCCTTCTTCCCTTGAGACAGTTTCCACTCAGCCAATTTATCATTCTTCACTCCGCTGTTTCAAAGTCCTAGAGACCAGCGGAGCATAACAAGTGCATTTCTGTCAATATGATTATGTTATAGATTCTCGTCTTTCTCACACCTTTGTTACATGTGAAACAGCCCTAGGCGTTTTGTATGAGGGCAAGGCAGGCGTATCTCTCCTGTGTGAAAGATATATTACATGTGTGTCTCTGAGAGAACCACAAGCATACACTTCTTACACATCTCTGCTGACTTCCTCCTCTCTGTCGTGTGAGTTTTTCGTCTTTATCTCTATCTCCCACTCATTCGTTATTGAGCTTTCCGTTTGAACAATAGGCCGACCACTTCTCTGACGCCAGCAGTAAAGTGCATCAAAGTTTGTTTCATGTGTGTGCAAATGGCAGCCTTTTTATTAGTGCTCTCTCATTGGCTTTGGAGAACACAGTGGGGGAGCTCTAGGGACCCAAACGTCCAGACATTTGAAAATAGCACAAATGTCAAACTCGCAGCTAGTCTAAAATCTTTTCTTTTTTATATAACTTCTCAGACAATATGTCACGAGCAGCTGGTCACTCCTTACACATCTTTAATGATTGAAACAAATGATTAATTCATGAGAAATAAATCATTTACTGCAGCTTTGTACATCAGTGTGGGGTTAGTCGGCTGAAGTCGTCAAGAATGCTCTTTGGCTCTGTTTACGATATTTTCAAGGAAGATGAGTGGGTATGTTTTAAGAAAATAAAATAAATCTAAGAATAGCTGAACTTCCAGTGTATTTATGGTTGATTAAAATATGATGTCATGGCTACTATAATTAGCCCCACAGCCAGAATAATAGGGTTGTACTATAGTAAGCAGGTGACACACTACAAGTGTCAGCCGTGAGCCAAATGCTCCATATACCACTGTTTAACATCTAGTGCCATACACCGAGGGGTTTGATTCCCCCGTGTGGAGCCAAAACTCCAGCCATAAATTGTGCCGGTCCCAAGTCTGGATAAATGAGGTGGATTGCATAAGGAAAGGCATCTGACTGGCTAACCAAATTAGGCAACCCCTGAAAGAAAGAGAGCAATATATTTTGTAATAACTTTTGTATATGACAAATTCTGTCATTTGTATGTATGAATATTTTATTATTTAAATTTTGTACACAAGTTTGGATCAAAATATGCCCTTTGGTTTGCTTTTTCTGTAAAGTTTGTAGGGAGCAGGTGTCATCTTTTTGGTTCCAAGTCCTGAGTATATTCATTTGCTAACCTAATTATTATTACTCATATGTTATTATTTTTTCACACTATTTTAATCATTCTTGTTTTAAGGTATGTTTTTAATGGGAGTTATTAGGTTAGGTTTATGGATATCGAGTATATCTGCTTATGGATGCTCATAGCTTAATATGAAATTGTGAAAAGTCTAAACAATTGCATTGGATGACATTACTAGCTAATAATAATAATGCATACATTATTAATCCCTCGTTTAATAAATGTCATTATAAATGGGAGATAAAGTACTTGTAAAACAAATAGTTTATAAAATGCATATATTGTTATGTAACAAACACATAAAAGACATAAAAAAACAAATGCAACAAAGCGCTGGATAAAAACACTTTGATAAAAAATGTATTTCTTCAAAATACAGGGCATATAATGTTACATTTTATATATGGCATTAAGTTGCCATAACCAACTCATAGATGTATAAGACATACTGAAACGATGAAACGCTGTCAAATCAATTCTCCACATGATGTAGTGACTGGCTAATAATAAATAATTCATCCATTTTTTATCAAGGCACTTCTACTATTACGTCCTATTAAATGATGTCTTTACTTAACAGACCCTTGTCATTTCTTACAGCCATGAAGAAATAAAGAGACTACATTAATAATCTACAGCACTGGGTGAGTTGAATTACCGACACACACACACAGAGCTCAGTGAGGCTGAAGACTGAATGTGTGCCCAACATTTAAAAGTCATCAGATAGAGAGATAAGAGGCTGGAACAGTACTGAGATAATGATTCTGTCGATATCCACTGAGTACAACAAACAATGCTATTGGCAAACACATCACTGATCGATTAATGACACCAGTTCACCAATCATACAGCGTCACCATCAGCCACTTATTATTACAGATCTCCTTGCGAGAACATGTTAAACTGGTGTGTTTCCACTTGCCACCGAGTTAAATGACCATTCCTCAAGTCAGTCAAAAGACAACAACACACCCTCATAGGACAGTAAGTCATTATGTGCCATTCATTTCAAGCAGACAAGGAGCACCACCATCAAGTTTGGTTTCTGACTGACAACATACCATTAGATGTTGTTAGTGGGCAAGGGAAGATTTGACAATGGCATGGTGGATGGAAGAGGCAGGAACTAGCCCATTTTAAGAGAATGAAATACAAATAATAAAGGTTGTGTATTTAGCTTAATTTACCACGCAAAAAAGTAATGGTCGGTAATGGGCCAAGGAGGTATTCATTTTGTGTGGAACAAGAAGGCTGCAGGATTTTAAAAAATGAATGCATTTAAACATAGAGGTAATTATACTGACTCCAACCACAAGTGGTCAGTAAAATGAATTAACATTTTGGTGGGGATTCAGATTAACAGAGATATTTTAGTGGATTTTTTTGTGGAACCTTTGCCCTAGTTCAGGACTGCCCTGCCATTAGATGGTTGGCTTCTTACAGTCACTTTTTGCCATTTGAGGATTAAGTAAGTTAAGCTTTATCATTATGAGATACTTTGTAAGGCCCTTTGTGGCTCATTAGACAAAGCATTTACCTGTGAATATGAAGATCCCTGGTTCAAGTCCATGTCTGGGCACTGTGTCTTTACCATTGCGAGAAATGGCTTATGCTTCTATTTGTTTTATGTTTTTTTACCATTGCAAGTGGCAGTTTACCCCTGCCTTTTTACCAGTAATTTTCACTATCTTTATACAGGCCCACTAACTCTACACTTGGACTAAGATAAGCAGCTAAGGCTTAGTGGAGGACATTAAGGACACCTCAGTACATATTCCAAACAAAACAGTACAATACATGCATGCATACTTTAATGCAACTAAGACTTGGACTTTTGGGAAACAAGACTTTCCTCAGATTTGAAACCATAATATCGCTGAAACTCTCAGACCATCAAATATTCAACAACTGCACATTAAAAATGCATGAGGTTAACAATACAGTGTTGTTTCTGTGATCTCTGTGCTTCTGATCATGTTTAAGGGCCAGCCAGGAAGCTATTCACAGGAATCCTTCTGCATTCAAAACCCTTACACTTTCTGTCTACAAGAGAGTTCGCAATAAACACTTAGCCTGTGTGTTTAGTGTTTAAAAGTTGTCTTGAATCTCCATTTCTGCCGGCACTGTGAGCGTGATTATCAGTTCGAGCTGCAGCTATAATTATACCCATGTCTCTTATGCTTATTTAGACTTCACACCTCATTAATTCCCTGCATTTATGTGCCAATAGGTTATTGCTCTTAAACAGTTGGCCACTCACCGGTGTGCTGTATGCAAGTGCAAATCTCTTCTTCCTCATCTTTGTCCCCACCTCTGTCTTTTCCTCTCCAAAGTGTCTTTTCCGTATTCCCTTTTCTCCTTACTCTTGCTTTCTGAAGTTGTGAGCTAATGAAGACCAGAGAGACTTTGTAATCACGCGCCATTTTAGAAGTCCATGGGCATACATGAAGAAAGACTCTTTCAGCTACAATACACGTCATTGTGCCAAGGACAATTTGGCTTTGCCTTTTCAAAGTTGGAGGTCTGTTTGATGTGGGAGAAATAACAAGAGATAGGACCTAAATTTCTACTTTACCCAGTACCTCATACAAGTCAATCATATACCACTAAGCCAGCCTCAGGGGGTCACAAAATAGTATTGTCTCCGTCCTTGTCCCAAGCCCAGATAAATGGAGAGGGAAGAAATAATAGGGGGGAAAGCTGCAAGGAAACAAAAAACTTAGAGAGCTACAGCTTTATGTTGTCTGTTTGTTTTTATCTCTAAAGAACATGTCTCCACACTCAGGACATTGAAATGCATACAGCAGTAGCTAGTAATGCTATGCAGTTAGAAGGGCAATGGTGCACTCGTGTTATGGCTGATTTCCATAGAACATAGTGAGCAGCAGGCTAGTTTCACAGTCTAAATGCCAAACACCAGGGCACAGGGTTAAAGGCTTAGAACTTGTAATGGCCCAAAGTTAAGCTGAATTTTAAAATGCTGACAAGGAGGTTATTGTTAATAGTTGCAAATATGAAGTTATGTTTATCTGCAAATTGGAAGTATTTTTAAACAGCTTAGTGCTGCTGGGAAACTATATACACTAACCTGGAACAATGCACTTCCTAATTACTTTTCATTAAAGACCATTTTGTAATTAAAATATTTTAAAGAATAGTTCATGTAATATGATATGGATTGGGTCAGCACATCACAGTTTTGTAAAGATTAATTTTTATGTAGAGGTAGAAGAAGTACTCAAAATCTGTACTTATAAAAACATGTGCTTGGTTAAAATACGTTAGTTAAAGTAT
Organism: Bostrychus sinensis; assembly: GCA_020698575.1. Lineage (NCBI taxonomy): Eukaryota > Metazoa > Chordata > Actinopteri > Gobiiformes > Eleotridae > Bostrychus > Bostrychus sinensis. The sequence continues at coordinate 13,768,808 of CM036255.1, forward strand.
ATAGTTACTTTCCACCACTCTTTTGAGCATCTATGATCTGAGCTGACATACATTTTGTGTATATAGCCTGGGGTGCCAAGTCTATCTTTTTCTATGTATTCATACAAAGAATTAGCCTTGTTCCCTGTAGATTCAAGGTACATTTTCAGGGGATGGACAAAAATGTATGCAGATAAAACTACTCTGCAATGCAAATGAATAGACATACAACCAATTAGAAAACAGTGTGTAGTAAAATAAACTAAACTGCCTCTGGACCAATGCTATTGAAAAAAATATACAACCAATCAGTGGCATTGTATTGCAAGCTCGCCTCACTTTAATAGGACTGATCATTGCACAAGGTGGCTTGGATGTCAGGGATTTCAGTCCAACGCCATAGTATATTTATGTTTAGATTTTCTTTGCCATTGGATGTGAATTTTGCCAGAAGTCTGCCTATCCATCACTGTCACAAAATGCAAGACACACACTCTTGTAGGGTGTGAACTTAAATTTACATTTCAGACCAGAGGCTTGAAATAATTAGAATTCTTGGAGTTGTAGCCAGGAGATTTTCAGTGGGTAAATGTCGTCAAAACCAGAAGACAGAGAAATGCTAATGATGAATGTGGAAAATTTGCCAATGGATTTAAATGCATTGTGAAGGGGAAATAAACTTGAGCACTGAAAGCTGACAGAAAATCAGTCATTCTGATAAGTGGTTTGATGAATGAATAAGATGATTGAGTTATGATGGGAACTGCTCAGGGCCCTGACATTTGTGACAGTACAGTGGGTTGATGAAAAATTGGGAGAGTGAATACTTGATGGAAGGGTTTACCTTGTGAGGTTTGGATTACTTTTTGAACATGAAATTGTGACACTATTATGAGACAAAAAAAAAAAAAAAATCAATCTAAAACCCTAAAAATACAACTGTCCCATAGTGCCGTTGTCTGACAACAAAACATGGGATGGAGAGATGGCTGTTGCTGCAGACTGATCTTATCTTCCCCTTTCTAGTTAACAACCAGTCGTCATGCAGATTGACTTTGGTCTTCAGTGCTCTAATGTCAATTGGCAGCACCTTCTACAGAGGTGATAAGGAAGTAAATGGTCTAAGCTGCTGATGTGTAGGATAACACAAGAGTTACATCGCCAGACTGACATTCATGTATATCTGTGTGCATTTACATTACATGACATACTATGGTTTTGTTATGTAGTGACCAACACTATATAATATCAAACTAAAAGCACTCAGATAGCTGAGACCTCTCTCAAGACATTGGCCCTGTCTCGCAATGGTAAAGATACAGTGCCCAGACCAAGACTTGTATGGTGGCTTTTCTAGTGCAGAGGTAAAATGCTGTATCCAAAACGAATAGTATCTCATTGTCTTGCAATGGTGTAAAATCTTGCTCTTTGGATCTAAACAGTGAATCTACACCAAAAGTCAATTCTTGTAGTCATCTTTATTTTATAACACACATTTTTTTTTCAGTAAAAATTGTTACTGTATAGAAAAGTTCAAATTTCAAATAGCAGCAGGCTTATTGCTTCCAGCTGTCTTGCAAAGTTCCTGCAGTGTCATGATCCTCAGCCTGGACTTTATGTTGCATAACACAAACATTTTCTTATTTAGAAAAGTTTGTATTTTAGAGGGCCTGACCCAAGGAAATTGTGTCTGCTGCGCCTATACTTTCAAACAAAACGAAGCAAGAAAGTCAGTCGAGTTGAAAAATATTTCAGTAACTAATTAACGCTTCTTTAATGGCTTCCCAATGAAAAAGGACAATGTTTTCTGTCAATTATAAAGCCCGAGTGTGTAGCATCCTCAGAAACAGTTACTGTATATATGTATGTGATAATGCTATAATCAGTCATCTTGGTGAAGGCCTGGTTCAGCGTCCCAGATGTTTCTCTTTGAGTTTGTATTCTACATATAGCAGACCAGCGCTTGTAAAGGTGTGTGTATGTGTGTGTGTATAGTCACCAGCGCTATTACGCATCTGTGTGTGAATAATTTGCATCCAATTAACTTGACAAGTGTTCATTAATCAGACACATTTCTAAACTCAGTGCAATTAAAAAGCTTTTGATGAAGTGCTGACTGGAGACACAGAAAATGAAAGGCTCATGGTCAGCTTTAAGGCTTGTGATTTCTGATATAATATATGCGGCTGGAATCTTATTATGTGGGAAGTCACTGTTATGTGATTGTGTTATTTGAGTCACTTGTTAAATGAGATTTAAATAAATGGGATGCTGTATGTCTTCTGTATACAAATCATTTAGCGCTTCACCATAGATTTAAATAACAACATGATAGATGATAGTTATACAACAGAAGATGTCCAATATAATATTATACATAAAAAGTAGGTACAGGTAAAGGGCTGGTACTTTAGATGGATAGTTTTATCCCACCACCATGTTTTTTCATAAGTAATGATAAAATGATCAGTTATACTCAAATATTCTCTGTATTTATAGGTCAAACTCCCATGGCTTGGGCGCAAACATTTTCCCCAGATATCTGGCTGCTGTGTAAGGTAAGACTGTAACAGCATATAATGAATTGATGAATGGACACATGGATGAATGAATGGAAATAAGACCAATATGACACAGATAGAATCCCCAATTCTAAAAATATTGAGATATTGTGTAAAATATAAATAAATAAAACAGAACACAAGGATTTGCAAATTCACAGTCAAAATAAGCTAGTGTTTTTCATGAAATTAAATAAATACAAAAAAAAAAAATACCTCAGTTCACCATGTTCTTTTAGTTTTATTGCAAATTAAATATAATTTCATGAGATTTGTAAATCATTGCTTTTGCTTTTTATTTCCATTTTTGGATTTGTTTATACATCGTCCACTAAATCTGAGCTCTTAGACAGTATGTATAATCAATGTGGTTTATTTTTAGTATTACTACTTCCACTATTGTGCAATTCCTGAATATATATATATATATATATATATATATATATATATATATATATATATGTATATATGTATGTATATATATATATATATATATGTATATATGTATATATATATATATATATATATATATATATATATTATATATATATATATATATATGTGTATATATGTATATATGAATGTATATATATATATATATATATGTATATATGTATATATGTATATATGAATGTATATATATATATGGGTAGCTCAGTGAGTTAGTCAACCGACTTTCACACAGGGGACCCGGGTTCACATCCCGGCCGAGGCGAATACCAACTTCCAGTGTGGGTCCTTGCGCTATTGCCTACCTCATATATAATGATGATGAGAGACAATGAATTACGAGACATACCGGCTCAGACGTCGCCCGGTCAAACAAGGTCTGCGTCAGGTGTTGGGGAACCAGAGCAGCCTGATGAGAAGTGGGCTACTGGAACAAGACGGAAGTGGACGAGATGCGATGGGTTACATGAAGAGAATGTGGGAAATATGGCAACTTCGAAATCAACATTCACTGCTAAACAACTAGTAGCTCAGTGTTCCAACATCCACAAGCGGCACCTGCTTTCACAACTTGAGATTGACGAGATACAACACATATGCTACGGCAAGGGGAAGCCAGGACGCAAGGTCAGAGGGGAGTTAACACCAACTCCCCATCCAGAATTTGGGTACGAAGCCCCAATAAGCACCATCGAGCTGAGCGAGGCAGCAACTGACCTGAGAGATAAGATCATGGCTAAAATGAAGACCAGGCAACCCCGACACCAGTTACACAGGCTGAGTGAAGTACCTTCAGAAAGTCTCCTGGAAGATGTGAATGCAGCTTTGGGAACAATACCTACGATGACTATCACTGAAACCAATGAGCTGATATACACTTCAGCAGCAGTGATCCTTGAGGAGCTTGGCTATCAACCAAAGAGCAACCACAAAGATCCATATCCACCATGGAAAAGAAGGTTAGAAGCTAAAATCAAGGTAACTCGGAGAGAAGTGAGCCAACTGTCAGAGCTCCAGAAAGGTGCAATGAAACAACAAGCACCCAAGAGGTACAGCAAGATGTCCATACCTGAAGCATTGGAAACTGCCAAGCAAAGACTCCAAGCCTTGGCCACCCGACTAAAGAGGTACACGAGAGAAATGGAAGCAAGGCGAATAAACCGGCTGTTCTCAACTCAACCAGCTAAAGTGTACTCTCAGTGGCAAGGTAATAACAACAGAGCAGACCCACCAAGGCTGGAGACTGAACAATACTGGAAAGGCATATGGGAGAAGGAGGCGTCACACAACAACAGTGCACAGTGGTTGGAGGATCTAAGAGCAGATCACAGCAACCTCCCTGAACAAGAACCAGTAACCATCACAGTGGCAGACATCCAACAAAGAGTCTCAGGTATGAAAAACTGGACAGCACCAGGGCCTGACATGATCCACACCTTCTGGCTGAAAAAGCTAACTTCACTCCATGAGCACCTGGCAGCACAAATGAACCAGCTGCTAAAGGATGGGACCCACCCTGAATGGCTAACTGAAGGCCGGACAATCCTGATCCAGAAGGATCCCCTGAAGGGAACGGCCCCATCCAACTATCGACCAATAACCTGTCTCCCCACCACATGGAAGCTCATGTCAGGCATCATAGCGACTAAGATAAGTGGGCACATGGATCAATACATGAGCACAGCACAGAAGGGCATTGGTAAAAACACCAGAGGAGCTAAACACCAGCTGCTCGTAGATAGAACAGTCACTCAGGATTGCAAAGCCAGACACACTAATCTGTGCACCGCCTGGATTGATTACAAGAAAGCCTATGACTCAATGCCACACACATGGATCATGGAATGCTTGGAGATGTATAACATCAACAGGACTCTAAGAGCCTTCATTGCAAACTCGATGAGGCAGTGGAAGACCACCTTTGAGGCCAACTGCAAGCCAATTGCACAAGTGTCCATCAAATGTGGGATATACCAAGGAGATGCTCTGTCCCCGCTGCTGTTCTGCATAGGTCTGAACCCCCTCAGCCAGATAATCACCAAGACTGGCTATGGGTACCGACTCAGGAACGGGGCCACCATCAGTCACCTCCTCTACATGGATGATATCAAGCTGTACGCCAAGAGCGAGAGAGACATTGACTCACTGATCCACACAACCAGGATCTACAGCAATGACATGACATCGGAATGTCATTCGGACTTGAGAAGTGTGGGCGGATGGTGACAAAGAGAGGGAAGGTAGTCCATACAGTAGGGGTCCCACTCCCAGACGGCAGAATAGCAGACATTGAGGACAGCTACAAGTACCTTGGAATCCAACAAGCAAATGGCAACCTGGACCAGGCCACAAGAAAAGCAGCCACAGCCAAATACCTCCAACGAGTAAGGCAGGTCCTAAGGAGTCAGCTGAATGGCAAGAACAAAGTCCGGGCAATCAACAGCTATGCCCTGCCGGTCATCAGATACCCTGCGGGAATAATAAGCTGGCCAAAGGAAGAGATTCAGACCACAGATGTGAAAACACGAAAGCTCCTAACCATGCATGGAGGGTTCCACCCCAAATCCAGCACCCTGAGACTGTACACTAAGCGCAAGGAAGGAGGCAGAGGACTAGTGAGTGTCAGAACCACTGTCCAGGATGAAACATCCAAGATCCTTGACTACATCAGGAAGATGGCCTCAACAGATGAAGTTCTCAGTGAATGTCTCAGGCAGTGGAAAACAGAGGACGAGGTGCTGGAGGAACCATCATGGGAGGAAAAGCCCCTACATGGGATGTACCACCGACAGATAACTGAAGTGGCTGACATCGAGAAATCCTACCAATGGCTAGAAAGGGCTGGACTGAAGGACAGCACAGAGGCACTGATCATGGCTGCACAGGAGCAGGCCTTGAGCACCAGAGCAATAGAGGCCAAGATCTACCATACAAGACAAGACCCCAGGTGCAGACTGTGCAAAGAGGCCCCTGAGACAATCCAACACATAACTGCAGGCTGTAAGATGCTGGCAGGGAAAGCATACATGGAGCGTCATAACCAAGTGGCTGGTATAGTGTACAGGAACATCTGTGCAGAGTACAGTCTGGAAGTCCCGAGGTCAAGATGGGAAACACCTCCAAAGGTGATAGAGAATGACCGAGCTAAGATCCTGTGGGACTTCCAGATCCAGACAGACAAAATGGTAGTGGCAAACCAACCGGACATTGTGGTGATGGACAAACAGCAGAGGAAAGCCGTTGTGGTTGACATCGCAATACCAAGCGATTGTAACATCAGGAAAAAGGAACACGAGAAACTGGAGAAGTACCAAGGCCTCAAAGAAGAACTTGAGAAGGCCTGGAAAGTGAAGGCAACAGTGGTGCCCGTGGTCATCGGAGCAATCGGGGCAGTAACCCCCAAACTGGAAGAGTGGCTACAGCAGATCCCAGGAAAAACATCAGACATCTCAGTCCAGAAGAGCGCAGTCCTAGGAACAGCAAAGATACTGCGCAGAACCCTCAAGCTCCCAGGCCTCTGGTAGAGGACCCAAGCTTGGATGGATGAAACCGCCCACGGAGGGCGAGAGGACAATTTTTTTTAATATATATATATATATATATATATATATATATATATATTTGCTAAATATTTTATATAAAACCATAGTGTCACTACTATGGTTTCATTATTTTAATACTACAACAGTAGTAATAATGTAATGTAATAGGAGACTGTGCCTATATGTCACCAGACTTGTACCTTTCTTCAGTTATAAGATTGAACATGTACAAAAACCAATTTCCTTTTGTTCTGTCATGTGAGGACTATGGTGAGATGTGACACAAGCAGCAAGAGAGGTCTCGCTATGGGACCTTTCTGTAGCTCAATCACTATCTGTACTCTACTGTACTGTACAGTGTGTGACTTAGGGACAAAGGCATAAGACTAGGTAGAATTTTGGTAGGCTATCCATGTGCTCTTGTGCTGTGCCCTGAATTGAAAATACTGTGTGCTGATTAAAGAAGACGGATATAGGTCACTCCCACTGAGCAAACACACATGTGAACCCTAGAGAACGGCATCTCTGACACTACCATTGCGTTTCTAACACTTTGGAACTGTGCTACTGCAATAGCTGTGAAAGACCATTTTCTTTTTTCAGCAAACACAGAGATTGAGTGTAATGGTGTTTTAATTTTTAATCAAAATCCAAGACCAGAATCCAAATTATGACTCAGGACCCGAGCCAGTATCTGTGGGAAGAGGAAGACTCTGTTCTGTAACACAGACCTACAAGTCAGCATTCAAAAAGTTTAAACATGCAAAATTTAATGGGATTCTCATTTGTCCTAGTTTATCCATGTAATAGCTAAAGGATTTTACGAGAAAAGAAAAATAAATTTAAAAAAACTTAATTAATTCATATTCTCATGCTTATTTTCACTGGACGTCACAAGTGGCTTGAGTCTTTCCCAGCGACTATGGGCTTTAGGTGTGGTACGCCCTGGACAATGACCTGTTGGTTGCAGGGCTGAAACACTCTTATAGGCAAAATTCACTCTGAAATTCATTCATCAGGGGCAATAAAGATTCACCAAATCACTGATATGTCTTTGGGCGAGAAAGAAAAAAGTACCAGAAGAGAGGACATGCAGACTCCACTCAGAGGGACTGCTGTCTGCCAGCTCAAGGGTTGAACCCACAACCTCCTTACTGAGAGGTAGGAGTGCTCACCACTGTGCACCACACACTTTCCATAAATATTATTGCCTTTCGCTATACACATTGCAGGCTATAGTGAGTTCTACTAAATTTACCATTCTGTACTTGTGTGTATAGTTTTTGAAATCTTCTCTTTAGTGCTGCCTCAAAAGTCATGGCAAAACAAATGAGTCCAAATCCATTAGACAAAACTGATCATTAAATATTAACGTTATCCCACCAATGGATAAATGAATGTCGTACTAGGTTACCACAGAAGAGGCACTCATTTGTCCTTATGTTTGTGGCCTACATTACAGGAAGCTATGGGCCAATCCAAGCAGATAAACAGCCATCATTTGTGTTTATCATTCATTAAAGAGATATGGAAGTGCCACACACATTGAACTGCTGTAAAAAAATTACCTTAACATAGTAACAGCTATTGATTTTCATTCATCAATATTTTACAACCAACCTGGTCTTTTCATTCAGTCAAATAAATGAATGAATGTAACAAGCCTCCCCGAGCATATGTTAGGTGTTTTTGTCCGGATACTGAAGTGTTTACTGTGGTTTGTTTATCCTTTTTCCTAATTCAGGTAATGCCAAATAACAGCTTCACAAGGTCCCAGAGTGGGATTTCTGCCACATGGTTTTATTATTACAAAATGAATCCTCCATGGCTACTTTCATTGGCAAAATAAATACAGAATGTGTGAGGCTGTTACATGACATTGCTTCAATCATCATGAGAGTGAGATCCAAAGCACTGCATCAAGGAAAGATAGTGTAGACTAGTTTTGTCTCTTGGGAAGATCTGCGAGTTCTTTTCATGCTTTTAGTTAAGATATTTTCAAGTTGTGCTGAGAGTCAAATCATTAAAATTTTAAATTAGTTTGAGCTAAGTAAAGCTAGATTTTTTCTCAAAGCTGTGGCATTGGTGCACTGTAAAAAAAAACAAAAACTTAACCATTATGTAATTGCCATATGCACTTTTAGGGCATACTGAAAGCTTGTATGGTATAGTATGGTATAGCATTTACACATGGAAGTTGCAGCAGATCTTGTTGAGTTCAGAGGTGATAAGTGTATGGAAGACGGTACTTTGTGGTGTAAAGTTTCTAATTTGTTTCTAAGTGATTTTTTAAGAAAGCACTGGACCATGATCTAATTAGAATAAAAGACTAATATTATTGTCAATGGCTATGAAAAACTGGTTTTCAGTATTTGAAGTTAGTGTGTCTGACCTGTGTGCAACATGTAAATGTATTCTTTCTATAGAAAAACATTGCATACTGTAGATACTGAGGCTACAAGTTCCCCTATTCTGCAAAATTTACTTTTTACCATGTTAAAATGTTGTTTACACCTCAAAAACATACCTGGAGTAGTATTTTATTTCATTTATGTTTTATTAATCCTGTTTGCTGAGCCTGTCCTTTTCTAACAATCTGGAAACACTCGGTTTCACCACACTATGCATAGAGACGTGAAACATACAGCACATCGTCCCTGGACTCATTCTGATAATTTCCACTCCTAAATTCCCATCACTATGAAGTAATCAGCTCATTTATCTATCTGTTAGCATCATGTTGTTAATAGCCACGGTAAAAAGCGATTTTATGCACTGTCCATTCCCATCATTTCCAGCAGGACCGACAGACACCTAATCCAAGTGTTCTCTGCAAACTTGAAAGTAATTGCTCTCCAAAAGAAGATGTTTTCCATACATATACATTATTTTAAGTTCTAAAATGTGACATTCTAATGCAAAGGTGTCCAAAATTATTTCAAATAGCCTGAAAAAGCATAATGAGGGACCTTTAAATTATTTGAAATATATTGAATATCCAAAATAAAAATATCTGAAAGATAGTCTAGTTATTATATATTTATACTACAGAATAGCTGTGTGGGGGGAGGACAGTAGTTAGCACTTCTGCCTTTCAGCAAGAAGGTTGTTGGTTTCATCCTAGGGTCAGCTGACACAGTCTTTCTGAGTAAATGTATCTGCTTTAGGGCTGGGATTAACTGGCCACTGCCCACTTACCTCCAATGGGAATAGGCAGAAGAGGAAGAATGAATTTTAATGTTAGTGAGATATTTTGGATGTGGATAGAGAATGACCTACTTGCATGGAATCAGTTTTTGACATTTGTGACCTCTAGCCACCTGTAACAGAGTAATATTACCATACCAACAACCACTGTAGTAAACACATGTGCTTTCTTGTCCAGTCTCCTATAAATAGAACAAGGTATTATGATCTCATTTGTTATACAGTAGGGTACACCATATGAAAAACATATGAAACCAACTCCTTAACAAATGCAGTGTAATTTCTGAATTGTCTAAGTGTCAAAATACATCCAAACACATGCAAGATTAAACAATCTTAATGAATGATTGGAGTCTGTAGCTGCTGTTATGTCACTGTTGTCGTCCTGCCAGTTCGCCTGAGATAGCAGACAGCTAACAGGCGAACAGCGCTGACATGTTTTTTTTTTTTTCTTCACGTCTCACACAATACCACGCTATGAATTAATGTCAGTCATCTGTGTCCAAGGCTTTTCTCTTCAATCCTTAGATGTAATTACTTGTGTGTCTTGTAAGCCTGTCTGATTTTAAGAACAGCAGAGAATTAATGATTTCCAAACATACAGTTACACAGTTGGCTCCCTGCATGTATAATTCATTAGTGAAGTTCGGCGAGCCACAGACTTGAGAGCTGTAATGTGACACAAATTTGGCAATTACCTGAAGAAATGCATCCTGTCAGACTCAAGATCCTCATTCCATTCATACAGGAGAGAGATTTGATGTAAGGTGGAGTGATTTTCTCCACACATTACTGTTGTCAGAGATGCACTTGATGTCAAAAATGAGGAGAAGCAGCCAGTGATTAGCATATTCTCCCCCTTGCAAGTTATCAATAATGTATGTAAGCTGTACTGCTATAGAAAGGGTAATACACAAATGATTTAAGTTTGGGTCAGGATGTTGCAACATTCAACATCAAGTAATTGCAAAGATAACATCAGACAGTCATCACATATTGTAACTTAACTAGAATTTTGTTTTGTTTTTTATTTCGGAAGTGGGCATGAAGTTTGCTGGCAGCCGTCTTTTGATTAATTCCGCTCCAGTACAGGACATTTTCACAACTTACACGGCTTAGTTTCAGTCTCCAAAATTCTCAAATGTAGAAATCATTCGGTATTATGTGCCATGGTGGCTTGAGAATTCATATTCAGGGTAAAGCTTGTTTATAAAATTTGACTTTTTCTTAAGTTTTTGTTTAAAGTGTAAACAGTTTTTTGACCTGGCTGGGTGAGAAAGTGGGTATGTAATAGCAGCACTAGTAGTAGTTACTAAAAAAATAGTAAGACTAGTAAGAAGTAGAAATAGTACTCTCTACTGTCCATGAATAGTATTTTGAATTAACAGTACAGCAGTAACTTTGGAGTTCTACTTCTTTCTCTGGCTTTTCCCTTTCTGAGTTGTCACAGCAAATCATCTGCCTCCTTGTGTGCAATGATTTGGATATTGATTTGGCAAAGTTATTATGCCAGATGCCCTTCTTCATTCAACCTCTCCATTTATCCAGGTTTGTGGCTGGCATAAATGTACAGGCTTGTACAGTAGTACAGTATAGTTACCTATAGTGTATTTTTCTTTATTTTATCAGTACTACACATCTGGGGAAATATAGATTTGTGAGTTAAGAACAAAAAACATGTAAATTATTATCTGAAAATGTATGAATTGAAGGAAGCAAAGAATTCATTTATACAGCCAACTATAAAAATACTTTTTGTCTGGCTATGAGAAGCTAAACAATGCTAATCTGAGCTGGCTTGCAGGAATTAGTCACACCGGCATTACAACAGCCACACTGGAACCCAAATAGTCATTTATGTTGGCACACACACGCACACACGCACACATGCACACACTCCAAGCTCCACACTTATTGCATATGGATGTATGCAGCCTCGGGGCACTCTCAAATACAGTATGTGTGGTATGCCTGTGTGCTTCTAGAATTCATAATGAATATTTCATATTTGGAATACCTAGTGTAGATAAGCAGATGCTACCTCTGCTGTTCTCTCCTAAGCACCTGGACCCTCTTCACGTTTTAGCATTTAGGACACACTAGTGTCCTTCTCTGGCTAAGGACTGGTATGCACGGTTTAGGACTGGTCTGATTAGTTGAGTTGGAACAAGAGGTCAGCGGCTTTAAGATTTTCCCCAAATGACGTTTATGACTCTGAACTATTCAAAATTTTATACAAACATTTCAAATATGCAGTAGTATGTTCCTGTGTAAACATCATCCAAAGTCTATTACTGAACCAAGTTGATTGACAGCAACCATAGACCATAGTTGTATCTGATTTGTGAGTAAAAAGGATGATCTGTGTGTTCTCAGAGGGTCAACTAGCTTACTCTGCATTGGAGTTGTAATTATAAAGCAGGGAATGACCTCATTATTAGAAATATACTTCCAGATAGAGATTGTGGTAAGTTGCATCATGGGATTGCAAATCCAAATATTCAGCCCATTTATAAAGATTCCTTAGCTAAAATAATAAAACAATATTCCTCCGCTGTGTTAACTTGAAAAGGTTGTTAACGTAGTAAAAAAGAAAAGAGACCATCAGGGGCATAATATAACTACAAATAAAACACATAATAAATGTTTCACATTCAAGTGACAAAAAATTACATTTTTTAGGGCCAAGCTTGAAGGTATGACTACCTCAAGCTTGACTAATAAGAAGTCAGAGATGGACAACTGAGTCCAGGACTTAGAATGAGGTTGAGTCATGGGCCTATCACTTGACTTGAGTTCCTGGCGAGTTTTTGAGTCTCGAGCGATCACACTTGCACCTGGACTCCTCTCTTTCAAAGACCTGTAAAATAACGACTCGGACTCAGACTTGTGAACAATAACTCAGTCTTGGACTTGCAAACAAAAACACAAACTTGGACTCGAGAACTTGAAGGTCACTTGTGTCTAGTTTGTTTTTTAAAACAAAGTTCAGTTATGAAATAGGTTTATGCAAAAATAATGTTCCTCAATATGTCAGCGTTGCACCCCCATAATTATACTAATTTTGGTGGCTTGACTCAGGTTTGCCTTCAGTTCATCTGAACCTGGACTCAGCTTGAACTGAAATGCCTTGTACTTGCAGCTCAACTCAAGATGACTCAAACTTGACTTGAATTTTTTTTTTTCTGATTTGGACTTGGACTCCCACTTCATGTGCTAATGGCTCAACTTGGACTTGACTCAGACCAGTCTTTTGTGACTCGGACTTAGACTTGATACTCGAGCGTGACTTGGGCTCAAAACCTGGTCACTCAACTACAACACAGGGAGAGGTAGTTTAAACCAAAATACACAACTTTTGGCATGTGAGAGTAAGCAACTTTCATTTAAACACAGAAGAGCCACCATGAAGTCTGCCATCCAAACACCCAAACACTCATATCTGACTAATTCTTAACACATTCTTTGTTAAACAGTAGTGGTAGGTCACACTGTGAGTGTTAGACACACGCTGCCCAAGTATACTGTAGGTTCAGCTCTCACAGAACAAACCAATACTGAACCAAGGAATCTAAATACTTAACTAAATATATATTACTGATGCCAAATGCCTATAATAACACAGACAAAGGCAGAATTTAAGCTAGATCTTGGTGTTGTTGGAGGAACATTAGCGTGCAGACAGAGCCACAGACATCCCATTAGTGCATCATGTGATTCACTTCATGCCAAAATAAAAAACTCAACCTGAATCTATGGAGAATTCCAGAGAGATGTGTCCAAATGCGAAAGGCTGCACAAAGCTTGACAGACGATGTGAGAGGAGCCAAGTCGCCCATCTCCCAGATGGTTCCCTTACAAACACTTAGGAGGGCTGTGGGCTCCAAACACCTTGAACAAGCAATAAAGCCTCTGTCACTCCAACAAAACTCAATTAAAGTGGTCATCTGAGACCACTTCAAGTATCCTCTGTGTCTTTATTACATCTTAGCTGTTAGCTACACTTTTGCACTGTTCGTTTTGCTCTGTCTGGTTGTTGTCATAGGCTGGACAATTCCATCTGTTTGATTTGATTTCCACAATGTCGCATGACTGCTACAAATTCCTTTTCAAATTATCACCACCAGCTTCATAAGCTTTGGAAATTTTAATTCTAAATACACTTAGAATTTGGTAATTACCCTGGCCTATGTCCATGGTATGCACCACCTTGTTGCTGTCATAGGCTTCAGCCACCTGTGACCCTTAACAGGAATAAGTGGAAGAAGACAATATTCTCTACAGCCTATAGCTTTGCAACTGTTAATGGGGCAAATGCACATACAGTACACACAGAACAAAAGTAATATCAAGTGTACTTTGTCATTACATTTGAAAGAGATGTAATAATAGTGATCAGATAGACTTTGGTGAGAACAGATAAACATAATGTTGTACTCTCAGGTGGCCATCAGAGACTGTAAAAAAATTGCTAATTGCTACATTAGACATTAAACACATACATTAAAACATACGCCAATGCTCATCATACAAATATATATTATTATATTATACACATCTGTAGTGCTGTAGGCCCAGAACTTTACACTGCCTTTACCATTTAACTTCTTAAGGTGAGACAATGTTGCCATTGCCACTGATCAATAATATTGAGTATCTTCAGAAGGCTAAAGTTGATTACAAATGCTAGACAGTAGTAAACTTAGACTTACTTAGACTTAGACAGACTTTGGGGGTAATGATCATGCAGTCTTCCACTTTTCCCTTTTTATAAATCTCAGTTTACTAGCAAAAATAATTCCATCCTCTGGAAATAATTTTCAACTCTGGAAGAAATAAACCCAGTCACATTTGACACAAAGGCTGTATCTTAAGAGGGAAAGGGTTAAAATTAACATAGATACCAAACCTATACACTACAGCTTGTAAATCTAGAAGATCAATTGGCTATGAAGCATTGCCTTTGCACACACCTCGGTGGCCCTGAGGTGCAACATACATTTGCGGGATGGGTTTCTTATTTAGAATAGATTTTTTTTAAATTTACTTCTGCTTTTATTTTTCTAGTGAACAAAAATATTTTGATGTTGCACCTCAGGGCCACTGTAACATACAGTATGTCACTCACAATAAATAAATATGCTGTCCTTTCTTTCCATCTTGTACCTACTTTTCCTTTTAAAATAAAAAGGATACACTCACTCTTTATTACAGTCCTGAGCTATATAATACTGGTTGTACATCTGCCACTGGAAATGGAACGAAAAATGTGGTGAAAGTCAGGAGCAAAAGAAGATTTGAGCAATTTGCACATGATAATATGTGTGACTACCTCCATCATAATGGAGCCATTGCTGCACTGAAGCGAGTTCGGTCTCATCAGCCCATGTCAGAACAACTGATAGTTAGACAGCGCTGTGTGTAATAGCCCTTAAAGCCCTGTCCATACTGGTGCTAAATCACCTGGGGATTCTTTCACTTGACACAGAAATGTCCACAGAAATTTGACCAGTGGAAATATGTATGTGGAAATGAATGCTACACATTTAGCTAAAAGTCACTCTATGTTTGAATACCTTTTATCTGGTGGATCTGGAGGATTTGTGCAAAAAATACAAATGCGTTTAATAGTGTATATGCTACTGAAAAGCATGTTTGTGATTCAGGGTTTTCAAAGTCGCAATTAAGACTTTTTAATGCCAAATTTATGGCCAAATTCACACCCAACTTGCAAAAAAGTTTTTTTTTTTTTTAACCATTAGTTGCCAAGGGTCTTCTTCTCTGAATGCAGCAGAGGGTCCAGGTGTCTTTTTCTCATGACACTTCAAACTGAATTCATTGAGTTTGAAGTGGTGCTGAGCCACCTCTGCATGCCCACACCAGCATCACATCCACATACTGGCATTAATCAATAGCGAGTCAATGTGCTTGAATTGTATGAGCATTAAGAGACTTGGACGTGAGGATATCATGTGAACTTTGGAAACTAGCTCCTGCACTAGCAGGAAAAAAATACTCCACTTAATGATAGTAGTACTCTTGGAGTAAGAGCGGGCCAGCACATAAGCTAATTATGATGTATTTAAAAAAGTAAGTCATGTTGAAAAAAAAAAACAACCTTCTATCTTCTGCCATTTAAATGCAGCTGGGGCAAAAAAGCAGTAGTATAAGCAGATATGGCCATACTTTCATTTCCACAGACATTTTTTCAGATGGTAGCTGTATTTTAGGTTTTGATCTGGATGCCCTTCCTGATGCAACCATATATATATATATATATATAAACCTTTTGTATAGTACAGTATAGTATGTTGCTTTTTTAAAAAGGAGTTTTACCACATGAAATAGGCAGCTATATATAATAAATTATTCATCTCCTGATACTGGGAAATGGCCCATATAGTTTGAATGTCAGTGTGCCCTGTAACAGTTAATGATTTTGACTAATATCCTGAACTGTTCATTTTGTTCCTTTTTGTTCTTTAGATAAAAAAAGAACACTTGATTGAAATCTGATTCTCTTTATACTGGTAAAAGTGCAATATAACCCTGGATAAGATATGTTCTCCTTTCACTATTGTCAAGTAATATTAGGTATGAGCATCTTCCTATATTAACATGTACATTCTTTATATTCATGCAAAGTGCTTCACTACTTACTTTGCATGATTATTTGGATGCATTTGTTAACAGCCTAATAATCTAAAACTATGAGGTATTTTAAGCCCCTGTGAGAGTCCAGATGTGAGTTGCATGCATAAACTCACAGGAGACAGATTGCTCGCTCGCCCACTCCAGGAGGTGAGAGAATAACCAGATACAACAGGTTGCCTTGAGGCTGTGAACCAAACCGATCTCTATTTTGGATACTTGCATATACAGGAGTACAGAGCTCAAGTGCAAACTCACAGACTCTCGCAGACACACACATTTGGCGCACATGCATGCTTCCCACACCACATGGTTAATTAATTCTAATTTGAACGCCCATGGCCTCACCTCCCACACTCATGCCTTCTGATGGAGCCCGGAGACAACGTTACTGACTTGGAGTGAGAGAGAGAGAGATGAGACAGGCACAGTCAAGTGAAAATGAAAAGTCTATAGCCAGAGTGAGATGATGTGACCAGAACACACTCATCACTTCTGACATCTGGGACTTTTGTGGCCTAAGTTGTACTGGTAAGAATAGGAGTTTTAAGGTTTCAGTGAAATGTCTATACAACCAGTTTGGACAGCTATGACACATCTGTACATCTCCTGACTAAACTATGTTATTTGTGAAGCCTTAGGGCTTTTTACACAACAACACATTTTGCAGAAGACACGATTTTGTTGTGGTTTAGTCTTTTTACACAGTGCCAGTATTCACATAAAAATGCAAACTTGGTCCCAAATAGCTATTGGCTGCTGACTGTGGAGACTTGTAATTTACAGTAAGGATTGGCTACATGTATTATTTAAAAGTAATAGTGAAAGTTGCAGAATGCAGCTATGACTTCTTCTAGTGTGTAATGACTTTGTTAGCATGATGCACAGAGCCCCCTGCTGGCCTAATAGTCTTACTAATGTTTAAATCACCCTTGTATATTTCAGTCTCTTGGGGACCCAAAAAAATTTAATTTGGTGTCACTGTTCAGCTATTAGGAAGCCTAAATTTTATTGCTACTCCATTAAATAGCGAAGCAGATTTGAATACACTATATTTCCAAAAGTATTCGCTCACCCACCCACATAACTGAATTGGGATTATGGTGTGGGGTCGTTTTTAGGAGATGGGCTTGGCCTCTTAGTTCCAGTGAAAGGAACTCTGAATGCTTTAGCATACCAAGAGATTTTCCAGCACAATTCCATGCTCCCAACTTTGTGAGAACCGCCTTGGGATGGGCCCTTCCTGTTCCAACATGACTTCACACTAGTGCACAAAGCATGGTCCACAAAAACATGGATGAGCGAGTTTGGAGTGGAAGAACTTGACTGGCCTGCACTGAGTCCTGACCTCAACCCAACAGAACATCTCTGGGATGAATTCAGACATGTAGATGTCTGGCGTAGATAGATGCAAAGGGTGGGCCGATGTCATATTAAACCCTATGGATTAAGAATGGGATGTTAAGTTCATATGCGTGTGAAGGCAGGTGAGCTAATACTTTTGGAAATATAGTGTATGTGTGCCATAACAAAAGGAGTAAATAAATTACTAAATAATTCTGGTACTATAAAAATGTGACAATAAAATGATCAGGGATGATCACAAACAGAGCCCCACAATCAGACCAGTTAAGAACATTAGTTGAACACTGCATAGTCCTGTCATTGCTTATTTCTAAATGCTCATAACTGCTGCAAATATTGAAGATGTTTTTATTAGAGTCCTAAATGTGTATACAGTAAGTGGCGTGCAACTCTGCGCACTATGGAACTAGAGTGCTGCTGATCTGATCTCAGTCCTACAAATGTACCTTTCTGAATCAGACATACTTGGCTTGCTCAGACTTCTCAGGTCTTCAAACTGTTGGATGTGGTGGGGATGGCTGACACACACTTTACAGCATGGGGATTGGAACATTGCCATAATGAGAAGATGTCTGGCTTAGAAATACCTCTGTGGTCCGGATGTCTCATGAGTTGAAAGTTGGCCCCCTCTTTGGCTCCTGAGAAGCAGTAGAATGGATGAATGGATGAATGAATGAATAACGGCATGTCAATAAGCAATGTGCACACAGTAAGCCTTTTTGTGAACATAACTGTCAGGATGCATAAGAATCTGTAATTTTCACAATTTATTATTAATTCACTGATAAAAAGACACTTGATCCATTTTTCAGTGTCACTGCGCACTTCTGAGGACAGCATCTTTCAACACCAATCATTATGTGCGCATGTCTTCACTATTCCATTTTGCAAATAGATTTGTCAATAATATGTGTGTCCTTCTAAACCATGTTTAAAGCCGCTAAAGGGTGTGTATAAGTGCAATTCCCCTGTGGATGATTACCTTCAATAAAAACACCTAATTGCTCAATTTTACTGTGCACATATTCAACATAGCAGTCTCAGGAGGAAAAAAACTGTTCCAATGTCGTGACGGCGAGGTAATCCTCTCACTGGGCCGCCAACCTTGTTAAAATATACAATAGGTCTCAACGCCCAATCGATAGGCATTGATCTGAGCTGATTAATTGGCTTCACCTGCTTGTATTATCTATGAGGCTGGGTTAATCCTGCGTGGTTAGAGAGGGGGGGAGGACACAGAGGGACAGAGGGAGGAGAAGGAGGAGGCAGGAGATATCTTATTTGGAACCCAGTCACCTGTTAAATGAAGAAATCTCAGGATTCTTGTATCAGCTTCCGCCCACTTGTCCAGCTCCAGCGGGCACTGACATGTAATGCTTGAGTGGGTGTGTGCTGATACTCAACTTCCTCATTCACCCAGCCACCCACAGGCTCACACGCAGACATCCTACTCATAATACAAGATCTGGGGATTTATCCAATCCACTCAGGAACATTTTCTAATTTTAAGCACTCAATTAAGAGTCATGGAATTTTACTCATGCACAAACTAGCCAGCACAGTTTTTAATAAGAATCCATTTAAATAAAGGTACATCTCAATAAATACGAATACTGTGAAAAACTGAAATTATTTCACATATTTCAAGAAATATTTCAAGCATCATATTATAATAATTTAATTGTGCTGATTATGAGGAGTATGTAATATTAAAATTTGATGAGATGTTGGTTTTCATTAACTGTAAAGCATAACACATCACAATTACAGTTTTTTTTTCCTTTTGGCTTTTCCCTTCTCAGGTTACTTAGTGTGCAGTAATATGCATATTTATTTGGCATAGGTTTAATCCATACACCCTTTCATTAATACAAGCTTGGGACCGGCACAAAGAGTTCACTGGTTTGTGACCCCATGTAGCAGGATTATAATCATCACAAATAAATACATGAAATATTTAACTTTGTGTGTATTGAATCTACATAATATTTACTTACTTTACTTTAAATTGAACTACTTGGATACTTTGACTTTTCCCTGAAAATCTTTTTTTTTTAGATGCACCTCTTATAGCTTTTATGTAGCTCTTGATACATATTAAAATTTTCAGTGACAGTGGTTAAGGATGCTACAGTCTAATAAAAGTAACATTTTCTGGGTGATGCACAATGACATAGATGCATCAAAGACGTGTGTACCATTGACGTTGCAACGAGACGGTCTGACGTAAGGCGCGTTTCACACAGGACATGTCACATGACTTATTGACACAAAGAAAAACAAGTAAAAAAGTAAGTCTATATTTCTTTACATTTATCCAAAAAGTAGCCATCACTAAACACAGCGATAATGCCACACCTTTTAACCAATGATCAATTAAATCCTAAACAAACAGACAATAAAAGCATAGCCCACGGCTGTAATTGTTGAGGTTGTAACCATAACACTCATCGACTCGCAGAAGCAATACACAATATGTATGCTGCAGCACACACAGCACACACACATCCAGGAGCGCAGTATAAAAGGGGCTAGTCTCCCAGTGAGCGCAGAAGTGCTTTCACTGCTCTCACACACTCCTCCTACCGACTTGACGCCTATTCTCAAGGTAAGGAAACATCTTATTATCACTTACAATATAAAAACAAATAAAATGCTAGCTTTTATTTAAAAATTCTATGTATATAATAGTTTTCTTTTTATGGTATATATTCCAAAGCTTTTTTGTATTTGTGTGTATCGTTTGTCTTGTCTTGTATAAATTTTGTTTTTAAGTGATATATTTCATAGCTTTTTGTGTAATTACTTTTGTTGCGTGTATCCTAATATCCTTTTGGTAAAAAGTCTTAAGCAAAGTAAGTAAGTAGTAAAAAAAATAGGACATACCTATTTCCCTTTTATCTAAGAGGTTTGGTTAGCTATTTCTAAATTAATAAAAGGAGTTTCCAATAAAAGTATTCTTTATAACAAGATTACTGTGGATAGTAGTGACAATATGTAGGGCAGTGTAGAAATGAAAGATATGCTGGTGAAAAAGTAGGAGCTTCAGATTACATGCAGATTCAGTGATAGTACCATTTCCTCCTCTCCAGATGACTGCGGGGCTGTGTGTGTGCGTTCTGCTGGCGGTCTTGTGTACGAGCTGTTTGGGGCTCCCCTTCTCAACACCCTCCCTCGACCAGGGCCAGCGCGCCGTCTCTGCTCCAGCCGAAGGTATGACCAGTGACATTATCCCAACCACACTGTACGCTTAGCTTCACTTCCAACACTGTCTTATACGCTGTGCTTGTGCTGTAGCTCGTCCTGAGACTGACATCCACACTTTCGGAGAGCCCCTCTTCAGACACAGGCGTTCCGTCTCGCAGCTTAAATCTCTGCCTGCCACTGAGGGGGACGCAGAGTCCAGAGCCAACCTTAGTGAGCTGCTGGCTAGAATCATTTCCTCTAGAAAAGGTTTGTACTTCTATTGTTTTTTTTTTTCCACATCTTGTTCGATTTTGTTGTATTTTGCACATGCATTGTGTGTTTCTGTGGCTAAACATGTAGCTGCAACCATCTCGGCCACATTAGTGCTTTTCCTGCCATTGTTCCTCACTTGTGCTAATTACTGCTATCACTACAGTAAGCTTGGTAAAATGAATTAGTGGCCCTGAAAAGCTTTTGTGGTTTGGAAGTGCGTGTATTAGTTGTGCAGTCTTCCGGGCAACAGGCTCTTTACTTGTCCTACTTCCCTCTTACTCCAAGTTGATATGACCTTCCAGTGCTGAGAAAACAAACCTCCTTCTGTGGTCAGGGAGCATCTTCATTTTCACTCACCCACACTTTGAAGATCTGAAACTGTCACTTGGCATCTAGACATCGAGCCTCCGCGTCCTCTTTGAAGCAGAGTCTGAAGAAGTTTGCAAAAGAACATTACCACATCATTGCGACAAAACTAATTTGAACAAAAGTTTATTAAATAAAAAGACATTATTAAGTGTCATGAAAAAGTCAAAGAGCACACTGCCACATTATAATAATACCTCCAAATGTGTGTCTGTGATTACTGTGGGAGTTGGTGTGCTTGCTGTTCACTTGCATGTTTCGGTGTGGGAGGTGTCATTGTCGAGCCTTCTGCAGCCAGGCTTCTCAACTCACCAGGGAGCTATGTGCGTGCACGTACAGGGTGCGTGCATGTGTGCGGAGGAGGCTGTGGGTGGGCTGCAGACCAAATCTTTGTGAGAGCATTCAATTGATTAACAATGTGATAGCCATCCAACTTTACTTTTACGCCAACAATTTTTAGGTGTAAACATTTGAGAACATTGAAAAATAAGGGTCATTCACAATTTGAGAACATTGGGTCAGGGAAACAACAAAGAAGCAATGGAAATGGGTTAATAGCATGTTGTCAGCCAGAGATCCAGCTGCTATGTGCCCTTTACAATGAAACACATGTGATGGGGAGGAACCACTACTTGATAATTAAAATGTCTAAAAGCCAAGCAACAAAAAATTTAAAAAGGGATTGGGTTTGAAAGGAAAAACAGTGTAAACCTCAACAACAATTCAGTTCAAACCACAAAAACCTCTTAGGCCATGTACCAGGGGAGATGCTCAGCAAAAGAGCAAACACAGAATTTGCACCACGTCTAAATGGTTGTCTTTGTAAGCCAGAGTAATGAAAATTTCTGTGTCTACTGTTCCTACCTCATGCCTCCTATACCTGTGCTTGTCCTCTCAGGGTCTGTGCGCAGAAACTCTACAGCCAACAGCAGAAGCAGCGCGCTCGGTGCCAACCACCGGATAGCAGACAGGGACTACTTGGGCTGGATGGACTTCGGCCGCAGCGCAGAAGACTATTACTCCTCGTAAGAAAAAGAAGGAAAGAAAAAAACAAAACAAAACAAGCAAGTTGGCTCTTCACTGTCTCACAATAAAACATTTATTTATGATGTATTTGTTGTACATTTGTTTGTAAAACTGTAATAATGCAATATATACATATGCCAAATTTTGCAGAAAAGCTCTGTCTATAGTTTGTTTGTTTGTTTCTGGTTTCTTTATGATTTTGGGTGGTGACGATTGTGGTGGTGGGTCTGTTGAGTTTAACTGGACTCAATAAAAATGGAAAAGATGATATTTTGTAAATATATTTTTTCATGCTGTTTGAATTAGACACATATTTGGACATTGGTCAGATTCAATCTTATATTATGCCTTGGCTGTATTAGTATGAGATGACCTATCATTAAACTTGAGATCAGTGGTTCTTAAACTGTTGCAGGCCCACACTGGGGTGGAATGACTGAATCTATAATGCAGCCCTTTCTGTTTACTACAAATATAATTTACCACTAGAACAATATCATAATAAACTTTTAAAAGCTTATAAAAATAATTATTTAAGCAGGGGACTTTAACAGTTAATTCATAATGCATATATATATGAACTCCATTGTCATTATAATTAATTGGCCTTTTTCTTACAGCGATAAAGATAGTACTTTGAAAGCCAAATATTTTCTGAGGTGCTGATGTAGGTGTAAAGAGTTCTTGATTCTCACAGTTATTGTGGGAAAATAGTACTGAGAAGAATTTGTGCTTGTGAAAAGGGCACGCATTATAACGAGTACTGCACTTTATCCCCCTTCCCTGTTATTACTTAATGACAAACAATCCTTAAAATTATTTGTAAATAGATTTTGTAGACAGTGAAACTCTTAAAGTACTTGTGCAAAGACAATGAACCCCTAAATTTCCTTACATATTACAACATAAGCACTTAACATTGGCAGCAAATTGCCTTGGAATCCTATGGCCTATGACACAGCCAATATGTTCCAAGGTCTATTTTCCACTTCACTTCCTTAGGCTGATTTCGAAGACATACAGAAGACCTTAATGTAATATAATGGTAGATTTAAATTTGAATACACATATAGATCGTACCTTTCAGGCCGTATATACTGTAAGTATATACTATTAAGCACTCATATGAAATTGTCTATCTTGCTCTGACAATATAAAATGTACTTATGTGTGACAGATACGATCATGTACGTGAGTAAATGGAGCTGTCATTCACGTATTAACCCAGGTTCAAAGTAACACGTGTATAAGGATCAAATTTCCTTGCACAGACAACCATATCACTGCTATTACTGGAAACGACAAGAGGTATGTTAATGTAGACAGCCACGGGATCTCGATAACACCTCAATTATGAGCTAACTCAAAGATACTCGTCTGGATCTGCTGTGTCAAAAGTCAACTTACACAACTGTACGAAGGCCCAGCACGTAAGCAGAAAGGAGTGAATCGGGGAGGATTATTGGAAAAACTTGTGGTCTCAGAGAAGGGATAAACGCTTTCAGAGAAACTTGCAATGTTGGAAAAAGGAGCAGATCAAAGACAATGAATGCATCATTGAGGGGAAGCTTAAGAATGTCTTCAAACAAGCAACGAGATCATTATGAGCACTAACTTCTGAGCTAAACGCTGAAAGTTGGCATTTTGGAGAAACAGATATCATTTGAATTATTGATGAAGCCCCGAAATAAGTCCGTCTTAATTGCGTTTGGCTCTACTAGCATCAACATACGCTGTATATTCAAAATTCTTACAGAAATGTGAGAACTTTAAGCCAACTGCATACGGTACTGTGCAAATGTTTTTGGGAAAGGCAGTGAACAAAGAAAGGTGTGTCAATGTATTAAAATACACACACACAAATGGTCAAATATAGTGCCATGACCTGAAGTTAAACACAAAGATCTTTTACTTTATGGGTAAATGTTCTTCATGCGTTTAATTGAGCTACAAAACTTATATCTCAGAATGGTAAAGAATCTACTAAAATGGAACATTCCTTTTTTTAGTGAGTGAAGTTACTATCTTTGGTCCACAAAATCTCTTAAAACAGTCCCAGATCTAAACAGTGATCTGGATCCACACCAAAATTAATCATTCTGTCTTTGGACCATTTCTGACCTTTCATACCAAAAATAAAAAGTTAACAGCATTCTTCATACCTCACTTAAACTTTTGTGTAATCCTTTTGATTGCTCTCTTTGCTTTTGTCAAAGGTCAGCGGTTAGCACAGATCAGCTTGCAATGGATATCGCCAAAGAAAAGTTGCAAGAGCCACAGTGGTGGAGAATAGTGATGAAGTGGTCCATTATGCAGCTGCTGGCCACTTGTGTTAAGTGAAAGATGTGTCTGCATGCGTGCGCTGTGTAAAGAGAGGAGGGAATCGATGAACAAAGCAGGCTGGGCGAATTATTCACTCAAGTGGTATGGATGCCTTCAGGGAGAAGGGTTAGCTGTGTGTTATATGTGCCTCTCTTGAATCAGAAATATACAGAGATTCATGATTCTAGAAAGAGCTATATGGTGATTGAGGCTGACTTTGTGTTTTCAGTGCCAGAGTCTGAAGTGTTAAAGGAAGCTTGAAGGGACTCCAGGTGCATTTGTGAAGGTAGATGGGATGAGAACAAGCGATGATGCACTGAAAGGTCAGCAGGCCATGATGGCTGCTGTTAAGCGATTCAAGTGGCTTGTACATGGCTAAGTGCTCTGGTTTTGTGTGCTAATGGCGAGAGAAGCCACAACACACTCATGAAAATATGAGTGTGACTGAAAAGTTGCAACAATGTAATGAGCAGATGGTCTGATATCTTCTTTCTGGCACTGCATACTCCCACTGTATCTCTCTGGCTTCTATGTTTCCTGTGTTTGTCTATAGATCATTTTAAAGCATTTACTGGCACAAAAAATAAAGAGCAATTGGCAAATAAAATAAAAATCTGGATTCAAACCAGTGTTAAAGGGGCTCTTTTAAAAACAATTTATTTCAGAATTTAATATGGCAGAAGGAGCAAGTGAAAAAAAAGTCTGCCATCATTTCCAAGTTTTTAATTGGTTTCTGCATTTTGTTGGTCTGTTACTAATCCATGGCTAAATTGAATTTGTACTTTAGAGAGAAGAAGATGGTGTGCTCAGGTTTGGTGGTAAAAGTACATTTTTTGACGTCAGCAATTACGCAGTTTGTTATTTTGTTGGACAGGAAAAGATATGATGTGGTCCAAATATCTGCTTTTTTTCAGTTTATACATACTAATAGTATACTAATAAATATTAGACATGGGTACATGGTCCACTATGATGCAAATGAAGCCCTCAATGTCTTTCAGTGAAGTGAATCAACACTATTTAACAGTTTACTTCAAAATGCAGAGCCTAAAATGTAAAAAGCCTTCTGTTTAATATTGATGTGTCCTTGACATGAAACAGGAACATAAACCCCTCTTTGAAAAACAAAGGAGGTCTGGTGCAGCAGAAATTCCACTGTATGTGACTTTAAATTACTTATCTGTGAGAACAAGTATCTTCAAAACTTGTTGAAAGGCAAATATGTAATGCAAATTTGTTGCAGACCTTTATTCATTATGAGCAGACAGGTCCAAGGTGCAGCTGGGGCCCAGTCATGGTCAGGGGTGAGATTTCATGCAGCTATCAACTTCCACAGCATTTCAGTGCTCAGTCTGTAAATTTGTGCTCCTTTTACCACTCTCAGCCCCCATCTGACATAATCATTTGCTTGGATTATTTTTTTGTCTATTTAGACTGTATTTTGTTACTTGTTGTTACTTAAACAAAAACATAATAAATATATGCTCACAAATGAAGGCACTTTATTTAACATTTGAAAAAGATTGAAAAGGCTGGTCAAGTTGTTTGTTATTTGATTTATAAATATGTTTTAGTAGAGGTTTAAAGTTTTATGCATTAGGTCAATAGTTTGCCTAGTAGGAGGGGTGCATGTGACTGTACTGGGCAATACAAACTATGTAGTGCACACATAGTAGTGCAGACTAGTGCACACTTGGTAATGCACTCTAGGTAGTGCACTGTAAGTAATGCAGACTAGACAGCACAAACTATGTAGTACATTCTAGGTACTGCACATTTGGCAGTGCACACTTTAGGTAGTACACACTTTATAGTGCACACTTGGTAGTGGACTCAAGGTAGTGCATATTAGGTAATGCACACTAGGTATAAGTACACACTTTGAGGCGGTAGGTTACAGTAGGTTGCACACATTTTGTGCACACTTTGTATGTAGCGTATACACTAGGCTATTTATTGTACACTTGGTGTGAAGTGAACACTATCCACTGCACACAAATTAGTATAGTGTAGTGCATAGGAATTCGTCCAAGCTTTCTATTCAGAGACCTGCACTAAATTTCTAACCTTTACAGAGACTAACCATGTTAGGTCCTATCTGTCTATTACAAAGTTTCAATTCACAAATAAAAAGCCAAAGATGCCAAAACCAAAAGGTGCATTTAAAATCAGGACCTTGTGCTATTCACTTTAAAACGGCGTCAGCCTGTCAGATACCTATTTATAGTGTCACTGGGGGAGTTCATATGGATGTACCTTATGATAAAAGACACACGTGGTGACATTTTGAAACTAATTTCCTCTGATGACATAGTTTGGCTCGTACCTGCTGTCATTGTGACGTCTTCTGGTGACTGCTTACCTCTCATTTACTGCGCTAATGGGAGTTTAATAAGCGCAGCTCATCCTCCTGATACAACAGATACAGATGGCAGACTGGCAATGGAGGATGATGGCGCCAAAAAAGGGCAGAGGGACAAACGCATTTAGTTTTGCATCTCCAAAACAGAGTTGTTTGCGAGCACCATCTTCTGGGCGAGGATAAAATTGACAGAAAAAATATTTAACCACTGCCAGACGTTTAGCCTATTGATTTTGTTTTATTTGGAAACGGTAGAAAGGACTAGGCTTCTACTACTGAATTTTTAAAACAACATATGCCAGCCCAAATCTGGATTGATAGACAGATTTTTTATTTATGCATTTTTTATAGCCTTCAGACAAACTCTTTTATAGTCAGCAGGCTATAGGCAAAAACACAATATGCAACAGACCATGTTACTGTTTGACAGATGAATTTTATTTTCGAAAAAAACCTGACATGCTCTCTTCATGGTTATGGACAGCATAGGTACCTGCTGCCAGTACAGTGTCAGTATCAGGTATATATGTACATGTATACAATGAGCACATGTGAGGCAACTGATTTTATTTTTAAATAAATAATAAATATAAATAAATAAAGAAAGAAATGTGCAACATGAAAACAATCTGTTCTCACAAATGAGTCCAACACAATAACACAACATAAACAAATGATTCAGGCACTATTTTACTTCATATTCCATGTTCACAGTAGCCAACTTCCCTTCCTTCCCCCTCAACCTTTGTAAGCTGGCTTTATTGTCTATTATTTAAATCTGACAATGCACCATCAAATCTTTTGTCTAATGGATGATTAGAAAACTATAGCATTTAGTAATGGATTCATATCTATGGAGTAAACAAAGGTGAACTATGTGTATGTCCTGCCTGTGCACATTTGGGATGAAGAAAAAGAAAAAAGCAATAAGGATGACATACATTTTCCACATATCTTTTTTTCACAATTCATTTTTTTATGATAGTGGGGCATTAGTTGTATAGAAAAATGGAATAAGTGCTACATCATCTACAGTAAAGGGTACACATACTGCATTGTGTATGTATAAATAAGTGTAGTGTGTTGCATGTTTTAAGAAAGGAAAAAAAAACAGTGGGAGTATTACATCTAACCAGCAGAGTCAGACTCCAAACCAAGGACAGGACAAGAGATATTCAACATTGGTGATATAAGGTAAAATTATGTGGTTTGTACCTCTAATTTGAGGTTTTCTCAGTTCTAAATCAATTGGCTCAAATCATTGGCTCATAAATCTAACAACCTTAGTGGTTGTTACCACTTTTTGCACCCTGCAAAACCTTACCAATTGATATTTTGTAAAATGCCTACTAATTATACATTTTGTGTGTTAGCTTGGCATGTAATGGTTTCTCTTGAAAGGAAAAAAAATAGTGCAAATGTGTAACATAACTGCATATAATGAATTGCTCTGCATAAATATGAACAGGAGCAAGTATTGGATTGTTTTTAAGATCTGAGTCTTAAAAGATCAAACTCAGAGTCTAAAATAGAAGAATGGAGAAAGTTCTGTTCTATAGTGCCATGTTTCTGGCCTACATTATGAACAGTGTTGGCTTAGTGTCTGGGCTCCAGATGACTGTTCAACAGCCAAAACTCTAGACTACTCCTGGGGCCCTGGGGCCTTCATGGCCATGCTGGCTCCAACCATGGCTGGATAACTCCGGTTCCTCCTTATTCCATCGGGCCCAAAAGGAGAGCCGGATCTGCGCAGCCCACCCAGAGGTCCCAGGATAGGGCCAGGACTAATGGCTCTGCCTCCTGGAGCTCCAGACACACCAAGCCGCTTCACTTTATCAAGCAGGTTTAGATTGTGAACGCTAACACTAACATCAGTCTGACTTTCACAGTCCCTGCCTCTCTGTCTGCCTCTCAACCCCCCAGTCACCTCCTTCAGAATGGACCGCGCCGGTTTGGATGCCAGGAAGTTGTCGTAAGATGGGCTCTTAAAATCAAAGCCCGCTGACGTTGACGCGGTTATAGCTGCCTGTGCTGTAGGCGAGTTAGGAGGTGTGGAAGGCCGTAGGGTGTTAGACGAGGCCCTTATGTTAGGGGCTACAGAGGTACTGAATAAGACTCCTCCACTGCTTTGGCCATACTCCGGACCCTGGTTATGGTGGTACATGGCTGCTGAGATTCCTCTCTCTTGGAGAAGGCGCACTAACCCCAGGGACGTGCTGGTGGTGCGGGTGGCATCTCTGCACAAAAACAAACAAACAAAAAAGGTAGGTGGTATGCTTTGTTGGGTTGTTATTCTGAGGGGATTTTTAGTCAGGTTACGTTGATATAACACTATGTTATTATAAATTAACTCTCTACACCTCTACTATAAAGAAATATCTTCACTACTATTGCCAATAACCTGCTCCTTTTATTGTAACATGTCTGTAGAAATTCACATTCATCCATGTCATTTGCTAATTGAAGGAACACATCTGGACTTAAAACTCAGTCTTCTCCTGCGGCAGAACTTCTAAATTGTACAAGGTAGAACTCTTTATTAGTTTGCCAATGTGTACAGTTGAGGTGTTTGGGGTCTTGCCTGAGGTTGGTAGAGGATTCGGATGGCCTGAGACTGAGCCTGCGTGGTGTGCAGGGTGTAGCAGCAGGAGTCCCCAACAGAGAGCTGGTCATTACACATGAAGATGACGCTGGAACTGGATTCACACTGGGAGGGGAACAGTTTAAAAATTATCATTATTATGTTGGGATGTACCTAAATAGCAGATAGAACAAGCAACTGTACTGAATTAAGATCGTTCACTAACTACACAATTATCTAACCATATCACTAACTCATTGGAATGAGGAGAAGAGCAAAAAGTTAGGAACTTCTATAAAGTCTTGAACCACAAAATTTACCCCCACTTGTGCATTTTTTGTTGACAAAGATAAACTCCCATTATGTTTTGCATAGACAACAAATTTCCTGCTACAACAGATTATTTTGTTTAACAACCAATGCATTTTGTTCATGGAATGAGGGCATAAATGCATTGTATACATTGATCATTAATTTTTAAATATATTTTTGCGAGGGCTTATTAGCATTTAATACTGTGCCTTATACTACAATGTTTTCTACATTGTCTAAATAAAGTTTACAAGATATTGTTTCTGGGGTGTACCTTGGTGTTACCCGGGTCTGCTCATCAGTTGGGTGGAGGATCCGACAGGTTGTGAAAGTGTAGGTGGAACTGGTGTGGGCCATGCATTTACCTGGATAGTACGCAGCTGGTAGATACCCAAACAGAGTCACAGAAGATTTTCATCACCATAAAAAGGTCACAAGAACTTAAATGAACAATTAGATAACCTGTAATAAATATGTTACCCCTTACCCAGACCGTCAGTGTTACTAAGGTGTGGCGATGGTGATGGTGATGGTGGTGAAGGTGGAGCCAGACTGGGGGCAGGCTGAGGCACGTGGGCCTCACCGCTGCTGGTAGAGGAGGAGGTAGCGGGAACAGCAGGAGAGGCAGTGGCTGAGGAGGTGGGAAGGTTCTGGAAGTACTGCTCCCCTGGATCATCCTCTTCAAAGCTGCCCCAGGGATACGCCTGCACAGAGTACAGCATACATGAGCACCAGGTGTGTTACTAATGCTGCACATTGAACTAACATCAGAATAGGGTCACAGTCTGTACACGATTTACACCTAATTAGTTTAAAGGTTTGTCTGATGTTTTATCTAATAATACCTTTACTAAGATGGTGAACAGCAGGAAAAAAGTAGAATAAATATAGAGAAAGCACTATAGGGTATTGTATATCCACACAGAGTAACACAATTGATAGCAACATTAAATCATTTGAGTGCAACATATATATCGGAAAAAGCCCATTAGAGATTTTTTTTTACAAAATATACACAAAAGCAATGAGTATGCCAAGCACCTGTTCGAGCTCCAGTTCCAACGGTCTGTATCCTTTAGGAACCACTCCAGGCCTGGCATCGAGGATCACCCCGAGGTGAGGCTGTGCCAGCTGCTGCCAGTGGTGCAGAGTAGCAGAGCCTGTGGTAGACAAACAACACATCTTTCTTCTTAAAACTTTTATTACAACCAATGTAAATGTTATTTTGCTAAGCTAAAAAGTGAATCATCAGATAGGAAAAAAAAATCCTAACTAGACTATTCTATTATTAAACATAAATGATGTGGAGGACTTGACCCCAGTAAATATAATTGTCCAGAACTGGTCACTGATGTCTTCAAAATGAAATACTAATAGTAATCATTATTACGTTGTTGTCATTGACCCTTTCTGCTTCTTTTACGTTCATTCAGAGGTCGCCACAGATAATGATTTGCATGGGTAATATGGCAGATTATAATAAAAATGTGCTAAACAGTTGGAATCACTGAAAAGATTTCTGTACACGAGCACACAAAGAAAGTCTAGGAGGAGTGGCAATGTTAGAGATGTGTGATTGCACAAATACAAAGACAGATACAAAAGATGAAAAGAATGGAAACAGAATAGATAAGGAATTTTATTGTTCACACACAAATGAAAAATAAAAAATATGGAGCAGAACGAAGTGTATGAAGACAGCAGACAAAGTGAATAATAAAAGATGGTTGAAAAAAATTGGACAAACTTATAAGTACAAGCAAATAAAAAAAAAAACTAAATGAACACAACTTATGTGAATAAAATAGCAAATCTTTCTGAGTAAACATTTTAAATACAGTACACAATACTAAGGGCAGATGGCAGCACACACAACGTACAGTAATGATTTTGTTTTTCAAGTAGGCCTAGTAGCACCAGCAATAACTGTAGGCTAAAATACTAATACTGGTACATCAGTGTTTTAGTTCTAGTGACTCTAAAGTGATTTTTCTACAACTGAGCCTTGTGTAACATACATGTGTATGTTTTTATAATATTTTGAGTTCTTCACTAAATTTACCAATATAAAGATATATTCACACCACTACACACCACTACACAGAGGCGTTTCTGTTTTTAGTTTGACATACATAGTTAGTGGTAGAGATTTGTGAATAATCTGAGAAATGCCAATCAGTAGTCCAGTAGAGGATTTAGGAAAAATAACACAATATTTGCCAGCGAGTAAAATTAGTAGCCCAGGAATTCATCTATACAACACAAAATTGCTTTATATAATGTAGTTTATATAACTGTTTGTATGCACAATACAATTTTATGTAGGACATTGAACTGGTACAAATCAATCAAATACATTATTTTATTTGCACATTTTAAATAGTTCTTTTTCATAAAACTAGTACTTTTATACATAAAATGCTATGGTATAGTTGTATTACTACTATACCTGACAGTTGAGGATGCCCTCAGACAAGTGTCCGAAGTGAACTTAAGTTCTTTAATTTGTCTCTTTATATAAGCCCATGCCTACAGCCAGCCTCTGGGCTTTGTGTCCTTGTAGTATGTGTGAGGAGATGTGAAGCTGCCTGACTTGTGATGATGCATTAGAGACCAGAAGGAGTTGAAGAGCATGAGTGACAGAGGCCTCTCATTCTGTTCCCTGGGCTCTTTCTTCTTCCTGCTCTCTGCTCTGTCCCGGGCCCACCTTCTGCCTCGCTCCCTCTCTATACCAGCTGCAGTCTTCCTCACCCAGCCCCACACCTGTGCCCTGTCCCCTTCCAGTGTTTGCCCATGTCTACTGTCCCTTCTCCTCTCAACTTCTGTCCCCCATGCTCTCTTACTGCGTTTTTTTGCCCCAGCTCCTCTGTGTCTGTCTCCATCCCATTTCCTGACTGCCTTGCACCTCTTCCCACACTCTCTCTCGTCCTCACCTTCAAGTGGTTTCACAATTTGTAGTTTGTCAGGGAGGTATGGCCCTCTAGAGGCCCACAGTTGGAGGTTGCCCAGCGACATGATGCTTTCTGAGGGGGTTATTGGGCTCTCATGCCCCAAACTCATCCCACCATGCCCCCCTCTCCAGCGCTCCCTCTCCTCCTCAAAGTAACGTCTTTCACTCAAGTTGTTCTGCCGGCGGAGAGACAGTCGTCTCAGAGCCAAACGCAGGTCTTCAGCCCCACTTGCCTTCTTCTCCTGGCCCTCTGCACTGCTGAACAAACATGAATGAATCATTTGATGCCCTACGTGGCGAATAAAAGCAGCTGGTAAAAGGAGAAACTATCCTGTAATTACCTTGTAACATAAAATACTTTTTACCTGTTTTGGTTGGCCGCTGTCTCCATCAGAATACTCTGGGTGCGGTTGTCCAGGGCAACGTTGTCTGTGCTGTACAAGCTGGAGCGGGGGGTAGAGTGGCCACTGGACTGAGGTGATGTGCGAGCAGACAGAGACTGGTTGGACCCTGGGATGTTGCTGGTTGGAGTGAGTGAGCGCTGTCGCACTGTCTGGTTAACAGTCTTGACAGTCTCAAACACACGCTTGCGATGACTCCTGCCCACAGAAGATACCGGGACTATTAGAATGCCAATTACTGAAGCTCGATACAAAAACTTATAGGTTAATAAGTATATAACAAAGACTGATTGATTTAATATGTCAATTTTTTGTAGTAAATAAAAGTTGTCAGTCAGTGTTTGCCTCTAATGTTAGCCCTGCATTACGTAATTGGCAGCGTCAGGCACAAAGAAGCTGAGACAGGTATGGAAAAAATTGTATGAGATAGATTAATGAATGAAATCATGGACATTATTCAATGTCCAAAGAAGGGGGTCTAAATTAAGCCTATTATCCATTGTTCTAGTAAAAGTTTTCTTATTAGAAGGCAACAGCAAGATGTACAATCAGTCTACAAATAAGATGATCTCATACTTTTGTTCTTCACACTCAGGGTCATCCAGACTCAACTCCTTCCTCATTGTTCCTTCAATTTCAGCTGCCAGTGAGTCCTACAATGCAAAACCAGAAATGCATTTAATACATATATATGCCTGTATTTAAATGATATTCCTGCACGAGCTCACAGCCCCTGACCATAGGGTACAATCCTAGAGGATGGTAGCGGCGTGGAGTACCCGCTGGATAGTTTCTGTTGCGAAGGTTCTTGAGTTCCTCTTGAGCCTCATGCAGCATCTCAATGCATTCTGAATATTTCTCCTCCAGCTCCTGAAGCTGTAACACATATGAATATCATTCAGTTTTTACTATTCAAGTCAGATATGGACTCACTTGAGGTAAACTTATTCATTAATTAATGTTTGCAAGATACCTCGGCTGTAAGCTGCCTCTGGGCATCTTTAGCTGCTATTAGATGCTGAGAGAGCTCCTCATTCTCCACCGCATACTATACATAATTACAGATATGAATTAGCCACAAAGACAAAAGCATGTTAATGTTATGACAAATGCAAAAACACTCACAGATTTGGCTTTCTTTTGCAGATCTACAATCTGTGACAGAAGGTGTGTTATTTCCTCTTGCTGTCTAGAGGCATCCTCAGTCTTGCGCGCCAGTTCTTCAGCAATGGTGGAGATTTGGAGACTGGACAACCCTGACAGGACACATGGGAGGTGAAAAGTTTACCTCAAAGACAAATATAACTTTTTAAATGAGGTAATTAGAAAGCTTCAGTGCTTACTGAGTTCATTTACACAGTCATTGACCAACTGTTGTTCCTTTTCTTCATATGTTTCTGTTTCTGACTTCAGGTGGCTAGCCTGCATGCAAACAAACAGTAAATATGGCAACATACATATTGAAATGTGTGTTTGTATTTCTGTGTGGACACACCTCTGAGCGCAGTGACAGGTTCTCTTCTTCCAGCTCTTTGAGTTTTCTCTGCAGCGTGTCACTAACAAAACCTCCTGAGGCTGCCTCCACTTTACTCTTCTTACCCCTTTGAGTAGGCAAACACCAACACATAAACATGTGAGATAAATGTAAAAAAATGTTTTTTTCATAAAACTACACAGAATACTAACATTGGAGAACTGCTTGATTCTTCCTCACTTTCTTCTGTAGCATTGGTGTAAAACTGCAGGAGCTCATCCTTTAGATTTAGTTCATGGTGTAATTGGGCAACCTTAAAGTGTAAACAGGAACTCATTTAAGTATAACAGAATACAATATATATTAAAACACATAATAAACATTTTCAATTAACGAAACACATTTATTTTGCGTGGCCACACCTCCTCAGTGATTTGTCCCACTTGTTCCTCCAGATAGTCATTTTGCTCAGTCAAAGCTCGGTTCTTCTTGAGGAGGGATTGTCCAATCCTTGCCGCCAACTCCAAATCTCTCTCTTTCTATGGTTACATGACAGGAACATGCAAATTTCTTTCTCTTTTCTTTTGGCGGTGTAGTATGTAAAGTGTGTACCTTTTTTTGCTTTGTAGTCCATTGTGGCTTTGTATTTATTACTATTGTCAAGATAGATACATACTCCAAAAAGTGGCATCACCTCTGACCTGCAGTTGTTGTGTAATATTATAAAACTGACATAACTACCTACCTCCTCCAACAGACGAGTGACAGCATCAATGTCATTGTAGGTCTTTGTCATCTGGCCCACTCTGTCCGCACATAGCACTGAAAGAGAAAAGCACACAAAGGGTCATTCAAGAATTTTGATACAATTTAGATTGAACTTACAACTTTTTTTTATATTTTCATTTCAAAATCCCCAATATTAATA
Organism: Bostrychus sinensis; assembly: GCA_020698575.1. Classification (NCBI taxonomy): domain Eukaryota; kingdom Metazoa; phylum Chordata; class Actinopteri; order Gobiiformes; family Eleotridae; genus Bostrychus; species Bostrychus sinensis. The sequence goes on from CM036255.1 coordinate 13,804,744, forward strand.
ATAATATTTTTTATTTTCTGCAGAAAACCTAGTTATAGGGAGGCTCCAGATAAAAGAGCACATAATTATGCAACACAAAAAGTTCATAAAGTCACTTGCAAAGGCTGTTGGCAGGTTATGTTTACAAAGTAGCGCTTCAATCACCAATCTTTCACTGAGCGTCAAAAAGGTCAAAGTTAAAGGGCAAAAGGTTGTTTCCATGGCGCACTGCATTTGTCTTTGTTGCCCTGAGGTGATAGTGCTTATTGACTTAAAAGCTCACACCAATACCATTCTGTGCAAGGTCAATACATTATGTTATACCACTGTAATCCAGTTAGTATAACAAACCACATCTACAAATTACATCCACTGACCCCTTAATACAGTAGGGTATATACCAAAGTTCATTTCAATTCATTTTAGCAGTTTAAACACAACAGGTATAACATGTTGGTAATTGCATGATTCAATAAAAAACATCTAAAAACATATATTGCAATACACAAGTTCCATTGGTCTCAAAACAGCTGTAATGTACAACAAAGCAACCGACTTTAACTAGACATTTTGACACTGCAAGTCCATCTGAAACTTAGTTGCCCAAATCAACTTATTCAACATTTAATTTGACTCCTATCTAAATGTGTTACCTTTCTTTTCTTCATTACAGATCCAGTCATACAGTTGATTTTCATACTTCTCTATAAACTCCATACTGGGCTGGTTGTCCATCTCTCCCCTGGGCTTCGCATTAAGCATAAATGACAACTAGGCCAAGCTGTCATGTATTCACTTCCCCCTGTGCAGAATTATCGTCTATGAGGTCTGCTTCACACACTACATTACACTCCTACTTTTTGAGCTGTGAGTGCATGCAAGGGGGGCACTTACTATTAGGGATCTCACATCCTGTATAGGCAACTGCTGAACAATGCTGTAACTGGATCATATGATTGGATGTGGATAGGAAGAGGCAGCCAATCAAAGAGCGAGTATTTTGGATTTTTTTCTAATATCAGCATACAGTAAGTTGTCTGAAATTGAACTTTTACAAATGCCACCTAGCCAAAAAATCTAAAACTAATATGTGTTTTATAATGCCAATATAAACTATGAATGACTAAAATATTATTTATAGTTTATATTGTTTTCGTTTTCATAAAAAGACAATATTAATATATATTTTTTTTAATAACATCGGTTAATTTAAGAATAGTTACATAAAAAGTAAGCCGCACTAAAGCACAAAGAAAGCATTGCACCACAAAATGAGTACAGAACTCCCCCTTGTGGAATAAAACTGCAATCACACTGCAAACCAAAGATTAGAGACCTAATGCAAGAAGTGATCAAAATAAAATATAAGTGCTCTGTTGTATTAAAAAAAATAAAATGCAATACAGCCTCTTGGAAAAATGCATTACCTGGCTTACAATGCAATGAAGATGAGTGCAGATCAATCTGTACTACTTTTCAGCATATCCATTATCCATGCAACGCTTTCCAAATATACTTTGTTAGAAATCATTTGTACTATATTATGCAGAGTGGGCACATAGCCTGAAGAAGGCAAATGCATATCAGAATTTTTCCTAAATAAAGACTGGAAGTTGAACGTCTATATACAGCAAGTGAAGCACAATTCTCCTTTAGTGTCCAGTATTTTAAACCCCCTTTCTACTTGATATAAAACACGACCCACACATGAAACAGATATCTGTATACTATTAATAAACCTCTTCCAGCTGGTTGACAGACATGGGACTTACAGAAGTATTTGAGTGTTTCTTCAATCTGCTCAGTGGTCAGGTCGAGACTGGCGTCTGGTGCCACGAGTGGAGTGTGTAGCCAGTCATCATGGTCGTAACCATAAACGGTGTCAGCCCGTAACCGGTAGACTGGTAGTTGCTCCTCCAGAAGACTGATGATCTCAAACTCAGGTAGGTCAGTGCTGTTGCACACATCTAGAAAGACAGAGTCAAGTTATGAGTGTATTACAGTTTCCGATGTTTATGTACAGTAACAGATGGCCTAATACCTGTGATGGTCTCAGCGTCCCTGCATTCAGGCACTGCTGGTTGTGTGTCCACCTGGCAGGGCTCCCCCTCACTCACATACTGCTCCTCCTGTGAGTGCCACTGGCCAGCCTCAGAGTCTGGGTCTGGATCTGGGGCTGGGGGTAGCGAGGGGCCTGAGGTGGCCAGCTTTGCTCCCCTCCTCTCACTCCTTTAGAGAGATACGGGCCATGGGCCTCTGGAGCTGGAGCTCCACTGGACAGCAGGGCCAGTCTGTAAGACAAAAGAAAAACTAAGAACTAAATGGACTAAAGAAAGAAGAAAGAAAAACTCAGCAAATCAAACACACGATTACATCCCAAAAATCTTTCTTCTAATAAGTTAAAACTATTTATATGAAACTCCTAAGATTTTCTATTGATAATATTCATGCCATGGTAAATGTTCCATTTATATAAAAAAAAGCACATATTTCAAGTTTTAAAATGGCTTGATTGTGGTAATATAGGATAAGCATATGGTCTGAATGATAATGACAAGGGAAATCACCCAAGAGGATGACCATCCAAACATTTCTGCAAACAGGAACTCATCTATTGCCAATACCATCAACAACGAGATACTCCAGCCAGTTATTATGTTCAGTAATGAATTAAACACTCAAAAACATGTATTACAATACTTTTTCTATGTTGCACTAGGCTTATTATAAAAGTTATCTGATATCATACACTATCTAACTAACTAAACCTGTGACATCAGGACAGAAAACTCAGAAAATACATCACTATCACAATGTTGGAAGTGTTTAAAGGGCTGCCAAGCACTGCACTGTGTTTCTGCCAGTGTGCTGCATAAAGCAGCAGCCTGCACTGCTGACACAAGTGCTCAGCCGCTGGGCCAAATACATGTTTGATTGTGTTTATCTTTTATGAGCTGAAATTTAGAGTTTATCACAATCCAACTACGGCAATGGCTACTAAAGTATATAAAATGCAACTATTGACCTCTGATCACCTTAAGTCTTATTACATTGAATGCTGTCAAACACAGAGACTTTGTGATTTAAATCTTGTATTGGCAGAGCTCAAGGTCCACAGCAGCACAAACTGAGCACTGTTCTTGAGTGTCACATCAAACAGCCTGTGATCAGGTTATAAACAGACACAGACAGAGGTGACTGCATGCATAAGGACCCTTCAGTGTTCTCAGTATGAAAATGGTTTCTCTCACACTTAGATGTTTTGGTACTATTTATGGTCCCAGGGATATGTTTCCTGAACTAAGATGAATAAAGTGAGTCACTATAGCTTCTTGGCTATATATGGTAATGAGTGTGCATCCATTATTTTCAAACCAATGAAAGACAAATTTTTTCATGCGTTTTATGTTTGTGCAGTGAGTAGATGATTCATGTGATATAGGCTGTGACACATATCCACATAATATAGGCCATGGGTCGTGTGGCATAAACATTGAGAGGGTGTGGCTTGAGCTACATCAGCACGTAGCGTCACGGATGCGGATTTGGGTTGCCATAAACTATGTTCTAACAGTAACAGCATACATACTCTGTATACCAGCGTTAACAAGGTCGTCTGACCTTATGGCATAGCCATGATATCATTTCCTACAGCATGCAGACTGTTTTACTCACCCACACGCCTTTAATGAGGACCCACAGAGGGACAGTGTTATGGTCCGGTGTCCAGCAGTGGGCAGCCGGTTCAATGTCCTGCCGATGAAGAGTACCCTCTGTCCCTGTCAGGGTGACTGTAGGCCTGATGGAGGGCGGAGATGCTCCTCGGTCCTCGACCGGAAACACTGCGACCCCAGTGAAGGATGCTCGGGGTTGTTACGGCCTCGTGAAGGTGATGTGGAATATCGCCCGTGGCCCAGTCCACTCTTGTCCTAAAGCCATGTCTCTGTGGCTGTTTTCTGTCTGCTCCTGTCTCCACAGCCGCAACACTTCAGTCAATGTAAAAAAAAACAACAACAAGACAAAACACATCCCTTTATTTCCGGTATGGGCCTTCAAAATAAAACCCCTTAATAGCTCGAACACGTGAACGAAAAGACATATGTTTTAGGTTTTAATGTTTTCCGCAGGATATAGATATTTACTAAATAGTATGTGAAAAGTAGGTTATGCTTTGTATTGGTACAAACTACAGGCTAAGTAACAGGTATTGGTAGATTAAGTAGACATCGCCAATGGAGAACCATATTCTGCTTGACTTTCTGGTCTTTCTAACCAAATGGATGGACCCACGCTCTGAGATGGAGATGCGCGACCGTGACCTCACAAGCTCCCAATATGTTTTGTGTGTTCAGCTATTTTAAAATTAAAATTACATGATCGATGGCCCAGTTTTTTTAATAGGCTATGCTTCACATTTTGGTTAAAATATTAAAATGTTGCCTAGACAATATAGCAGGTAAGTCTAAGAACTTAATTCCCAAGGTTCAAAGCTCCCATAGGCTACAACTCAGTAGTTTATACAACAGACTAGGACTTTGACTTTGTTGTTGAAGTCAACAATGGGCAGTAGGGGGCAGCTTATCCCCTTTTAAGAGAAAATCTTAGCCTATTGCATAAATTATGAAAAAGATTTGCACTACAACAGCATATCTAAGGACACAACTCGTATATCTTTCTAAATTAGGTGATCTAAAACAAACACAGTCTCACCCTAACTGCAGCGTTTTATAACGGCTTTTTTAATTTTGTTGCATGATACAGCTGTTCATGTGTTCACTCGTCCACGACTTTATTCAAAAAGTGGGAAAACAGTACCGCGGTGAAGTTAGATGGATATTGGATATTCGACATATTCGCATATTCGCCCTGGGAACCGCTACGGTTCTCACAGCAAATGAGACCGAGCAAAGAGCATGACAGACGGCTTGTGCTGACACAAAGTGTCGGCGTCAGCCTCGGTTCAGTTTAGGGACCGTCAGTGAATTACTCTACAGCACTAATTGTCTGTTTTTCTTCAATAGCTTCCAGGTCATGTGACCTAGTGATTCCAAACCACAACTGAATATTACTACTATAAAGGTACAATCGGGCACGGCACTTTTTATTAGGTTTAAATGCTTATTCAAATTTATTTTAAATTTTTACAGTAAAATTTACCATTTTTCTTCAATAGCTTCCAGGTCATGTGACCCAGTGACCCCAAACCACAACCGAATATTACTACTATAAAGGTACAATCAGGCACGGCACTTTTTATTATATCTCCCTTGAAAAAGAGATCTTTGAATCTCAATGGGACTTTCCTGGTTAAAGAATGGTTAAATTAGGTTTTCATTCTTATTCAAATTAATTTAAATTTTTACAGTAAGTTTGACAGTTTTTCTTTAATAGCTTCCAGGCCATGTGACCCAGTGACCCTAAACCACAACTGAATATTACTACTACAAAGGTACAAACGGGCACGGCACTTTATATTACATTTTCATGCTTATTCAAATTCTTTAAAATTTGTATAGGAATGCCACAGATGTTTGTAGCAGTATCTCATAAGGGTAGGATTTCACATTTTCTTAAACCATCTTTCAAACATAAAATGCTTGAGAATTTAGATAAAGCCAAAGGAACTTAAAAAATATTCTGGTATGCTGGTTGTGATATCTTCATTTCTTCATTCAATACTTTGATTCCTTTGAAAGAGCTCTGTCAAATTAGATAATTTATAAAAATTTGTCCCACCAGTAAAACAGATGTAAGGGAAGGCAGGACATCCTTGTCACACTTTTGTTGATATTAAATCTACTGGATGTGCCATATAAAAGTTTTACAGCACTATAATTATCTCTATAGAGTGCTAAAAGGCTTTAATAAAAAAATGTGCAAAGTTCAAAAAAGATAATGTACCATTGATAAATGTATGAGTAATTGTGGTTGATAATCTAAAAAGAGAATTATAGGATCACCAGGGATAAAAATCTTTATATATAATAAACTAGGTCTAGTACTAGTCTAATATCAGAGATGAGGTGTCCAGGCATTAAGCCATGTTGTGATTCATGAATAATGTCACATAAGCCATTTTTCTCCGTCCGTACTTTCACTTTTAAAGCCACATAGCCTCTGTAGCCTCTGTAGCCCACATTAAGAATGTGTCTGTGTGTGTTTGATGGTGGTCGAAGGGGCCATAGGCAGAGATTGGCAGCCACGCTTCCATCAGTCTGGCCCAAGGCAGGTGTTGCTACAGAAGTAGCTCACCACCACCGAAGAGAGAATATATAATTCATTGTAAAGTATCTAGAAAGGTGCAATATAAATCCACTGCGTTACTATTAATATTATTACTCACACTACTGACAGCTAAAAATATAACATTATAAAAGGCTCCATAATACAAGAAGTTACATGGGTACAATGTTTAATATTTTATCCAATGCTTTGTTTCTTTTGCTTGTTTCTTTCTTGGCCTACAATGAGGACCACAACACCCCTAAATCTCTAAAGCTAAAAAGGTCACTAATCTACATTATCCCTTTTAATAAAATTATTTTTCTTAAAGGTTTTGTTGTTGTTGTTGTTATTAGCTTATCATTATTAATTGCCTAGATGCTTCTGTTAATTTAGGAAATAACAGATGTTAGAATAAAAACGTAAACTGATATATATATATATATATATATATATATATATATATATATATATATATATATATATATATATATAAACATTCTCAAAAATCTCCTTTTATGGTGAACTGGGGGAAAGAACTGTAGTGCACCTTTAAATAACACAAAATATATTTGGACTATCTCTCTAAAAAGTACTATCTTTCTTAAGCAGAGAGTGCTAAACTGGGCAGTAGTAACTCCAATATAATTTAGGATGGTCTTGTCTGAGACAAACTACAACAAAACTTTTGTATTTATTATAAATAAGGGAGTATAATAATAATAATAATAATAACAATAAAATAATAATGATTATTATTATTATTATAAACATCTCATAAAAGAAATAGAAAACACTGACGCTTTGGGTATTGTTGCTGGGCAAAAATTCCACTGGGCGTACAGTAGTTTGTGATTGGTCAATGCACTGATGCGTAAAATTGAAAGGTAACAGCCAGGTTCAATTAAGCTATCAATTTAGTTATAGCTCACGCCATGTTGAAGAGTTGGTAGCTGTGCATTCGTATTTAAATATGGGGCGCTTCAAAAAAGGTCAAAAAAGAGATTTTTGGCTTGAAGCTGGAGGAAGAGATAGACTCATAATTTATTTTCTGAAACACAGTTTTGCTAGACCTACTGAAACTGGACCAACAGCCAAACAGTGGTCCCAGCTCACATTCATTACATCCAGGTCATCAATGTGCACTAGCGCTCCATTGGGTCATTTCTAATCCAACAATGTTTGCAAAAGTTACAGGGGTTTGTATTTTTTCCAAAATGGCCTTCTCGTTAAGAGCTCGTCACGACCACACCCTCAGACCTATGACCAAGCTTTTAACAACAGTTGATCCCAGAGATGTCCTGAGGATTCTGCCTCAGTTTGGAGTCTGTCAGATCAAAGCCCTAGGACAAGTTTGCTAAAATACGAGGGATGGGTTTTTTGGCATCTCAACTTTCTACCAAAATGGCCGCTTTCCTTTTGGGTTTAGGGTGGAGCCATAATATAATTTTTTGCTTGTCCTGACATGTCCTATGAGTGTGCCAAATTTCATTTGTCTGCGATTTAAAAAATTGGCAGTCGACTCCCATAGGCACAATGTTATTTGATTTTCCAGGGGTCACCATGGAGCCTTTTTGCAAACTTAAGGTAAATTACACCTGGCCTGGGCCTGAATTTGAATTTACTGTAAAAATGTCAAATAAATTTGAATAAGCATTTAAACCTAATAAAAAGTGCCGTGCCCGATTGTACTCATGTAGTAGAAATATTCAGTTGTGTTTTGGGGTCACTAGGTCACATGACTTGGAAGCTATTGAAGAAAAACAGACAATTGGTGCTGTAGAGTAATTCACTGACGGTCCCTAAACTGAACCGAGGCTGACGCCTACACTTTGTGTCAGCACAAGCCGTCTGTCATGCTCTTTGCTCGGTCTCATTTGCCGTGAGAACCGTAGCGGTTCCCAGGACGAATATGCGAATATGTCGAATATCCAATATCCATCTAACTTCACCGCGGTGAAAAACCGCCAGACAGAACAACACAACTTCTCTTGATTTTCAACTAGCCTGAGTAGTGGATCACAGAACAATCGAACACCAACGAGCATGGCATTAAGTGAATCGTATTGAAACCAAAACAATACATTCTCCTTATGTTAACTTTCAAATAGTGAGTTATTATTAAATTCTCAAAAATAAAAATATATTAAATTCAAAGGAGCTCATACTCCCTATTAACAGGCTGAAATGTAAATGTAATAACACAGTAGCCAGTAAATTGATTATAACTGTCTGTATGTCTACTTGTACCACATTTATTACTTACGGACTTTATCCTATAATGGTATGGACCACATATTAGACCTGTGACAAGCAATCAACAAATAAAAAAAACACACTTTTTTACCCGCGCGCTCAGATGCCAGGAGTACTTTACACAGTGTGTTTATGATTAGAAGCGCTCGGAGCTCGCGAGTGGACAAACCATCATATGGGATTTGAATACTTTTGGAATAGCTGTTGTCTTTGGCTGCGCTCTGTGAACCCGCCGTTCTCAAAAAGAAAAAAACAAACAAAAAAACAATAAAAAAAATGAATTTCGACCAGATCCTAATAGCCATTGGAGGATTTGGTAAATACCAGAAGATTTTATACGTTTGGATCTGTTTGCCAAATGTGCTGCTTGCTTTCCACATGATGGTGAGCATCTTTACCGGAGCCACACCGCCCCATCTGTGCCTGGACAGCCTTGACCTCATAGTACGGAACCAGACATCTGAATACTCAACACTTTTTTTAAACTTTAGCCAGGCAAATTCTTGTGCTCGGTCGGAGAGAGCACATCAGGGCAACGGGACCGATCACCCGCTGTGTGTTCACGGATGGATTTACAGCAATGAGACTTTTCATAGCACCACGGTCTCTGAGGTAAAGGGTCAAATTTTGAGTGCATTACGGTCGTATCTGATATGTATATAAATATAAATTAAATTGTGAGGGGGAAATCAAGACAGAAACACTAAAGCATTTTAACAGACCAAATATTGTAGATTATGCATAGATAATTATTCTAAATTATTTTTAATCGTTCTGTGTCAAGAGAAAATATTTTGTATGAATCTTTTTAAAGGTATTGTTTTAGAATTACATTTATGCTAAAGTTATGGTTAGATATTCAGTGTAAACGGAAAGCACAATATTAATACATGTCTTCACCATTATATAAAAACAAACATGTAAGTGTCTGTTTGAAAAAAAAGGCCAAAGATAGGCAAATACACAATTCTCATAACTGTTTTAATTTTCATATCACATTTAGCTCCACACTGAACAGTCTGTTGCTACAGCCTGACATTAAAAGCGGCTTTTTAGCATAATTACCATTATCAGTGCTATGTACATGCCTCTTTTGTCAGGGGATTTTGGAGTCCCGCACCACCACATACAATTTAAGATACAGAGTCAAAATAAAAACAGTGGGCACAACGTTCTTATATGTCATTGGTTAACTGCACAAAACACATGTTCTAGTCACTTTTTTGGCGCTTTTTGTGGCACTGTTATCATTATCTCTAGTTGTAACTACAGCTTATGCTCAAGCAGTAATAAATACTGATGCAATCTGACAATGTTTTTTTTTATTTTTATGTATTTATTAGTGGGACCTGGTTTGTGATAATGCCCACCTGAACAGCCTCAGTTCATCTATCTACATGTTTGGCTTGTTGGTGGGATCAGTGGTGTTTGGAGCTCTGGCAGACAGGTACGTTGGGTAATACATATGTAAAGTACTTCCTAATTAGAGTTACAGCAACACACTAACATCAGCATCAAAGCATAGCTGCAGGGAGAGCTACTACCATTTTGGTGCGTAATTAGGTCAGATGAGAATAACTTAAGAATCAAACTGAATAGAAAATAGCCTAGAGAATATTTTAGAGATACTTAACATTACTGGGCTTGTTTTAGGGTGCCAGTAATGGGGCTGGCCCCATTACTGGCACCCTATCAGGAAGGCAGCGGCCTTTATATAGCCGCTGCCTTCCTGATAAAATGTACAGAATTTCTTATGGCACTGACAAGGAAAATTCCTGTACATTTGCCCATTTTGTCTACAACTATCAAGGCAAAACTGACTTTCCCATAATTATTTGGTTGTTATCTAATATAAATTCCATATATTAGAATAAGTTTATGACAGAAATTTGATCATATTAGCCCATTGGTTCCCAAATGGTTGGTGGGTTGGAGGGAGATTGAAAAAAAAATTCATCATTTGAAGCCTAAACATAAGCCTAAATAAAAAGTGCCAGACTTGTTGAGAACCACTGTGTTACACAACATATTGTCACTATAGATGACAACAAAATACAGTAATAAATAGCCTACCTCCACTTGGACTTGCTGTTTGGGGAAATTATAGCCTATTTAAATGTATATTATGGTTCAGAAAACATCAAGAGGAACAGTCATCCAATGGACATCTTCTTATTTTCAAATCTGGTCCAGTCAAAAAAAGTTTGATCGTAGAGTAACCTCCATGAAAACTTGTCTCAGTCTTGTCTGTTTTTGTCTCGAAGGTATGGCAGGCGCCTTATCCTCCTGCTGTCCATTGCTCTTCAGACGGTGTTTGGTGTTGCTGCAGCATTTGCACCCAACTTAATTGTTTACGTGATGCTGAGGTTTGTCGTCGGCGCAACAATATCAGGAGTCATCATAAATGCTTTCGTACTTGGTACTTACACACACAAAATCAACATAAGACACAATAGCTAATTATTTAAAGCACTGCGATAAAGCCTTAGAAACTTTATAAACGTAAATGGAGGAGCATCTGCACCGTTAGACGCTGTCAGCTCTAGTCTACCTACTTAAGTGCTCCCACACTAGCGTCAAAAATAAATGTCTGTTCCAAAAATATATATGGTATATCATGGTAATTGTGTTATAATAATTAATTTCCCACCTCAAAACTAACCCAATATGTGTGATATATTTCTTACACACAGAACAGTGTATTTTTTGGCTCAAAGTAATGCTAGTATTTACTTACCTTATTATGAGATTACTTCATTTTATACTTATTTGCTTCTATGTATTTCTGCTACACCCCACATCATACCCTTACCACTCTATCCAATGCATTACGGCTCCACACCACCTCTGTTTAACCCTGTACCCATGGTCCTGTCCTCTCCACTTCCCTCAACCCTGCAATCTATTTTTTTTTTAAGGTACGGAGTGGACATGCACCAAAAGACGCATGCTGGCTGGCATCACCACCGACTATGCCTTTGGCCTGGGCTACATGCTGATAGCAGGCATAGCTTACCTAATACGAGACTGGAGAAAGTTACAACTGGCAATATCAGCTCCCGGCTTCCTGCTTATTTTCTATATATGGTGTCTAAACATTACTCTGACTGTGTATTCATGGTTTTTCTTGATATACTTAAAGGCACTCTTTGTGAAGCTTGTTTTCCTCTGCTCTTATTCCTGGCATCTTTCCTCTTTCCACTCAATGTTTCTGTTTACTATTTATCTGCTGCCAGGGTGCTTCCTCAGTCCGCCAGGTGGTTATTGGCCAATGACAGAAAAGAAGAGGCCATTGCACTACTTCGCAAAGCAGCATTGGTAAACGGACGTGTTTTACCCCCCTCAGTGCAGGTCGGTCACTCTGTTTGAAGATAAATTATGGTTTTAGAAATACTATTATAATTGCCTTGCTATGACTTAAGCAAATGGCTTGAAATGAGAAAGTACAATTTAATTTACTTAACTTACTCCAGTCTGAAAATTAGAAACAGCCAAATTATTTAATAATTTTTTTGTTATTTTGTATGAAGGAATGAATGAATTCCAAGTCAAAAAGGTAAAAATGTTTTGTGTGTAACATAAAACAGATGAAATCTAGTTTTTATTATAATTTTTTTTATTTAACACCTAAAGTGAACTATTGTCGCGCCCGAAGGCATTGACAATCAGAACAAATGCTTAAAATGTACATTTCAAAAAGACATATCAGAGATGTGTTTTTGCTTGTGTTCCGAAGCATGTTCTTGAAGTGCTCTAATGTAGTACAATCCCACAGCTCTGGAACATTATTTAGAAGTTTAGTTAAAAAGAGAAAGGGGGAGCGGTCCAGTGCTCTGCTGGTGGGATATGAAATGCCAGGCAGGCTAAGAGTTGTACGCCTCATTTGAATAACACTTTGTTTGATAACAGGACAAAAAGTCAAGAGAGCTTGAGGTAATGCTCCGTGGATCAGTTTATAGCCATAACACATCAATGCAGAATTCCTCCGATGTTTTAGTGGGGTTAATTTCAACAGGTTGTAGTCCTCATCATGAAGTAGTTGTGTATAGGGATAATTTAATATAATCCTGATTGCACAGCGCTGTAGCTTTTCCAGTCGATTTGTTTGAGTAATATTCAGTGCAGCCCAAAGTTGTTGTGTATGGATGAACTCCAAGTTTTTGGAAACTTGGAACTGTTATGTTCCAGTTACATCTGCTAAAACGTTTTAACGTATATATCAGTGTGAGACATGACATGCAGATAAATGTTTTTGGAGCTTGAAAATATTGTTTTGAGAATGTAAAATATCAGGTCTGAAATGACACTCTCTATTGTGTATTTCAGCATTTATTCTATTCTCTTAAAATTGTTTACTAGAAATTAGTAAGCGTCTTGGCACAAGGTTTCTTTGGATTATAGTAATATGGATGTTTATAAACAATGCAATCAATAATATAAATGACAACAAAATAAAAATATTGTCTTAAACATGTCCACAATGTGATTGCTGTTAATGCCCAGGTGGAAAAGTGTGAGACTGTAGGTGGATATAAGCGCAGTTATTTAGCACTGGACCTTGTGCGCACCCCACAGATGAGAACGCGAACCCTCATCTTGTTCTACATCTGGTAATTCATATTTATTTTCTCCATGGACTTTTGAGTGTCATGCCTTCTATCAACAGATCACATTCATTTATGTTCTGTCTTGCTGTTCCAGGTTTGTGAATGTGTTAGTGTATTATGGCCTCTCGCTGGGCGTGTCCAGGTTGGGGACAAACCTCTACCTGACCCAGTTTGTGTTTGGCCTGGTGGAGATTCCAGCTCGCTCCCTGGTTCTCTTTGTACTTCCATTTAGCCGCCGCTTCTCCCAGAGTGGCTTCCTGGCTGTTGGAGGACTGGCCTGCCTTCTCATGCTCGCTGTCCCTGCAGGTAATTTCTGTCCATCTATTCAGTACAGGTCCACTCACTAACCTCTATATAACAGATTTGTCATTTTCTGTCTGTTTAAAGATCATCCCAATGTTCTAACTGGTCTTGCCATGGTGGGAAAGTTTGGAATAACAGCTTCCTTTGCTGTTATCTACGTTTACACCGCTGAGATATTCCCAACTGTCCTTCGGTAGGAACTCTGTGAAACAACCTTTTAAATTTTATGTATGTGTGAAACTTGACATAGATTTCTTATGTCTATAAATCACAGACAAACAGGGATTGGTATGTCCAGTATGTTTGCCAGGATGGGCGGTGTTTTAGCACCCATTATTAACATGTTGCATAACCATAGTCCTACTACACCGCTGGTTATCTTTGGGATGTCTCCGCTGCTGGGCACTCTATTGGCTCTGATGCTGCCTGAAACTGCTGACAAACCACTTCCTGACACAGTGGAGGATGTAGAGAACTGGGACAAGCGGTAAGAGCACAATGTAACACAATGCAATTTATTTTCAAAAATAAAAGGAACAACTTATGTTCTATTCCCTTAAGCTGTTAAATGTTTGCAGACTATAAACCAGCTGTTAATGAAGAAAATGTATGCTGTAATTGATTACTAAGTGTCACTTAATGAATTTGTAATGTTTAACTCCCTTTTGCAGATCATCACCTAGCAATGAAAAGCCTAAAGAATCAGAACATACAAGCAACTCGGGGGAGCAGGAGCTAAAACAGCTTGCAAGCCATATATAACATTGCATCTTCACACTTCATATTGCAATGCTTTGAAAAAGGCTTAGCCTACTACAAACATTTCTACCACACTGCGCTAATTTAATTATGCACTCCAAGCAATAACTTTACATTTATTGATTTCACCTACTGAAAGAGCCAGTATAAGACAAGCAGTCACTTCTGCTGCCAGGCTAGTAGCTTTACATTTTTATCAAGTTGGAAATACACAAGAAGCTGTTCACAACCTTCAGCATTTCTTTGGCTGTTTATCCTGTTTGTCTTCAATTCTCTGTTTAATATAAGCTCAGTGCCAATATATTACTTTAAAAAAAAGGACTGTGTATTTCATAATCAAAGCAAAGAGCTTGCAATTGCACATTACAACAATGCAATTTTGTATATTTGATTACTTAAATATTGTTAATAATAATGCTTGCCCTCTATTGGATATTTTTGGATAGTATGTACCCTTTCCTTTTGTAGCATGTAGTGATTGTATCTTGTGAATAACATTTATAACAAAGGGATTTTTCTGTATTCATTGTGCAAACTTTTTAAAGCATTTTGTAAATGTTTTGGCATGTAAGCCTGTGGTAAAATGAAAAAGTTTATATATTTTAAAGGGCTATAATGTTTACATTGAAATACTGTGACGCATGTTTTAGACTAGGATAATCTTTTCAAACTGTTATCTTTAATGCAGGTAAAAGTTTAATATTACATACAAGATAAAACATTTGCATTTTGAAAGCACAAGAGACATTCCATTAAAGTCTAGTCTTGTAAATTTAATAGAAATCAAAAAGTAAAGGTGACTTCTAGTTTTACATAAATGATTAGAAAAATAATTCAATTGTAGAGTATGAGTTTAAGACAGCATCCCCTTGCAGCCTGGGATTGAATACACCATGAGGCCAAATATTTGACAAAATGATCTTTATTGTATTGTTTTCTGTCAAAATTATTTTAATGCATTGCATTTAAAAACAAATGTAGTGTGTTTAAGTGATGAATGATGGTCTTTGAGCCACATAATAAACCTTATAAAACTTTGTGCTATGCATGCAATTTACCCATTTAGATTCATAACAAAAATTAAAATCACTAATTACATCAAGAGTGTCAAGGCAACTGAGAAACCCTCATCCACACATGCAGTGACGAACTGCCATTCACTCTCAGGCACCCACATAGTGGCATTAAGATGAGCTCCACATTACTAGCATGCACCTCTGTGCATCTATGCTAGAGTTACATAAGTGGCGTCAGTAGTAACACCACAGTTGTTGTCCTTCATAGACATAAGGATGTATCCATCATTGCCCCAATATGTGGACCAGGAGTTCTTTACCAGCCAGTATGGCTCCCCATCAAGGCTTCCATATCCCACTGCAAGCACAGCATGATCCAGAGCATCTGTGGTGTTACCTAAAGAACAAAATGTAATCACTGAAAAAAGAGCAATCAGTACTTTACAAGTCATAATAACCAATAACTCTTACCACAAGCAGGTTCATAGTAGACTCCATGGCTATAAAACACAAATGATCGATGCGATGCATCAATACTGACAGCAACTGGCCCATTTTTAAAGAGTGCAACCTTCAGAGCTTCAGCATCACCTGATGTCACATTGGTGTAGCTCTGAATTCGAGCTGTGAGCTGGGATGCATTCAGGTGGCAAAACCCATTCTGTTCAATAAGAACAACAAAAAACAAAAAAATTGCATCCATTATTGTTGTAGTCATCATTGTAATGAGTTACATAATTTGTTTTAGTTCTGGCAACATCTCCCATACATGCCCTGGTTCAGTTACTATTATGTTTCAATTTACTGTAGAAGGTAATTTATAATTAATAGGCAATAATTATTTTATTATGTATTATTAGTGGTTAGACTCAATTTAATACATTTATCTAATTAATTACAGGTTTTGTAATTAATTAATCGTTATTAATCACATTTTTATCAAATACAAATATTCATATGTCAGAAATAAAATATAGAAGCTTATTTGTATGTTCTGGCATATTTCAACTTGATTTCAAACTGGGCAGTATTTAGCATTTGTGCATCTGAACACGTAACGCGCCTAAGCCTCTCTCCTCCTGTGCTCAGTCTGTGACCTCCGCGTGGCCCTGTCCTCCCTGTCCTTTGCGTCTGAACCCAACGGACTACTGTCTCCTGTGTGCGTCACACTGCTGTGAGAACAATCGGAGAGACAATGAGCGGCACCTTGAAGCAGCGCGTTTGAATGTGAAAGAAAAGTGTGCTGGTTGCGCAGACTCCACCCAGAGAGATTGTGTGTACTGGCCCGAGGATCAAACCCACGTGCTGGGAGGTGAGAACGCTAACTGCTCTGGCACCATGCCCCCCATTATGTATTATTCATTATTTATTATTTTATTGTGCATAAGTTCACAGAGCCAGCTCCTGTCAACTAGCCATGTTTCTTTCTATCTCTCTCTCTCTCTCTTGCAAATCATATCCAGGTAAAAACAGCACAACATTGGCTGAATTCTAAAAGCTACAAATGATTAATGAAGTGCCATTTAGGAGCCGAAAGAGCTAGAAAAATATTATGGATTGAATTTTGTGTGCAACACTGTTTGTTAAAATTGTAATCACTGCCCAACACTAGTTGTTCCAATTCCAGTTGTGATGGTGTTTGTTTCCTTTCCAGCGTAAATCATAAAACAGCTGTAATAGTACACCATATTCACACATTTACTGAAACACAATAATATTTATAATAATAATATTATATTATAGTATAATATAGTATAATATTTATCAATATTTCACCATTCCCATATAGGCTCCGTAGGTTTCTGTTGTGGCAATGCCCCCGTGTTTCATGATCCACTCATATGCCCTCCACTCCTCACCGCCATCACAGCCGTTATTGCCAAAACCCCAGGAACAGTCCACCAGCATCTGCTGAGACAGGACCTGCAGGGAGCCAGTCTGCAAGACAGATAAAAAAAAAAAAAAAAAAAAAAAAAAAAGTATAAACCATCCTGGTTCTTTTGGGATCACATGCTTATGTCATTCTTTTGAAAGATAAGGGGTGCAGTTTTATGGCCCAGTTGACCAGCAAGGGGCCACTAATGCGATGTAAAAGTTTAAAAAGGACAGTTTAATGATTGAAAATGTTGTTGTATAAGTGAAGAATCTGTATTCTGTGTCAATAAAGCTAGAGATTATAGACATTAATTTAAAATGTTTAAGAATTAATGTAAACAATTTGACAAACCTACTTTTGCCTTTTAAAAATCTCTCTCTCTCTCCGCCCCTTCCCCCAATACCTACTACCCCCCTCACATTGTAGACTTGACTCCTGGAGATCAAGCTCAGAGTATTTGCAGACACAAATGAATTTTGATCCTTAAAACTTGACAAAATATTTAGTGTGCCTGATTAAAAATTAACAATTAAGCCCGGCTGTTAACAGGTTGCAAGGTGGATGCTGTGAGACTGTAATAAGAGGAGAATGTCTATTTGGGAGTGACTTTGTTCATGAACTGACACTCATTAAACCAAGTGAAGAACAATATATTTATTTACAGAAACTTGACTGAATAGTTTAATCTCCCTTAGTTATTAATAAACCAGTCAACAAAAACAAGGTCCGGGGTTTGTATGAATTTGCTTGATTCAGGCGCAGCCAAATCTTACAATAAACTGGCTCAAAGTGTTGCCCAGCAACACATGAGAAGGAATGTCTTTGCTTTAGATGTAGGCAGCTCAAACAGACATCCACTGTTGTTGCCTTTTCTCTGTGTGCCCTAGCAAGTTATTCTAATGCAAATGTGAAGGTCACACAATAAAATGTCTGTGGACCTACTATGAAGATAGTGTGCAAGACTTTTTTCTTCGCCATTTAAAAAACAATCTAAAAGCAAGAGCATCTGGTAGCAGCCATGTCGGTTTAAAAGAGTAAATGAGTAAGTGAGCCCCAAACTTCCTACCTACCTTTAGAAAAAGTGCGCCCTCTATTGTTCCAGTGGTGGCAAAGCTCCAGCATGAACCACAGATGGCCTGGTCCTTCACTGGGGTCACAGCACCTGATAGATTGATGTAAATGCATATAGTAAAGTTTGTATTTTTAAGAATTTGTTATTATAGATACACACCATAAAGTCTCCAGTCCACGAACTCTGGTACCTTCACAGCTTTGTAAAGTGAAGGAAATGGAAGCCCTCTGTTTGGCGTCTTACTTTGTTTCCTTCCTCTCATGGTGGCCATTTCTGACACTGTGCGATCAGACAAGGAGTTCAGGGCCAGAGAAAAAGAAAGTCCTGCTCTGTTCTTTGAGTGGACATACCTGCAGTTAAGAGGATTAAATGTTCATGCATGTCTTTACAATAGTCCTAGCTAGAAGCTATGATTTATTATTGAACATAGGACATGTAATTATGGGAGATTGTAGAAGGCAGGTTTACAGGCTGATGTCAGCTGATGACTGTCAACTCAACTACTGATCACATTTTCATTAATAAAGGCTAACATGGTGAAACTGACTAGTTATTTAGCTTTTGCATCATTTTAGGAAAAATAATATACAGTAGCAAGAAAAAGTATGTACCCCCATAGCATTTTTCCTTTATTGTTGCCTTAAAACCTGGAATTTCAATGGATCATTGAGAGGTTTATGTCAGTCACTTTACCTCACATGACAACAACTATGAAGAAAAACATCCCTAAATGAGACCTGGTGTTACTCATCCTCAGAAGTCACAGAAATAGTTAGAAAATGTTGGCCTGACTGCAGTTCAACTGTCATTATGCCACAAAACACATTTTAATTCATCATTACAACATGTAAAAGATAAGGAACCACACCAAACCTGCCTAAATAGGACCATCTAAAACTCATAAACCAGGCAAGGAGTGCATTCATCAGAGAGGCAACAATAAGACCAAAGGTGACCCTGAAAGAGCTGCAGAGCTCCACAGCAGAGACTGTTGTATCTGTCCACAGGACCACTCTGAACCATACACTCCACTGAGCTGGGCTGTGTGGAAGAGTGGCCATTGCTTGAAGAAAATAATAACAACATGCCAAAAGACATGTGGAAGACTCCCCAAACACGAGAATGTCCTCTTTTATCCTCTAGATAAAATTAAAATGAGCCATCAATGAAAGATGCTATGTGTAGCACAAACCTAGCACCTGACTGTGCCCCCCTCTCTAAAGTGAAGCCTGGTGATGGCAGTGTCCTGCTGTGGGGACATTTGTCATTTGTAGAGACTGGGAAACTGCTCAGAAGAAAATGACTCAAACTGTGCTGTACAATGCATCCAACCTGAAGGAGCTTGAGCTGTTTTTAGATGAAGAATGAGCACAAATCCCAGTCATTTTATGAACAAAGCTCATAGACACTTATACTGGAAAAGCTGGAGCTGAAAGTCCTTCAGAAGGTGGTTCTACAGAGTACTAACTTGATGGGGTACTCTCAAATTTTCTCTTTTTCTGTCTTATTTCTAATTTGCTTCACAATATTTTTTTTTTGCATTTTCATAGTTGTTGTCATGTGATGTAAAATGACTGACATGAACCTCTCAATGGTCCATTTAAATTCCAGGTTGTAAGGAAACAAAGGAAAAATGCTAAGAGAGGTACATACTTTTTCTTGCCACTGTATATTATCAATTGGTTCAACAGACTATACCAATACTCAAGCCTATGGTTGCTAATGCTCCACTTACCGAAGATTATTGACAAAAGCATGCTCTCTTTCCTCATGCTCTCTTTCATCTTTGTACTGGCGCTGAAACTTCTCCTTGAAATGGTTAAAGATGTGCTGCGCATGACCAGCTGCAGAAGTGTGGATAAGTTCTTTCATTGGATTGGCCATAATATGGTGCTCCACTCCAGGCCCAGGGAATCCTCCACAAGTCATACCTGCAAAAATACACAACAAAATATTATAGACTTAAATAAATTTAAATTTTACGTAAAACATTGTTGCAAATACTACACACCTTCAGGAAGCGAGAAGACTTTTGGGTCCACATGAGTGCTAAATTCCTTGTAGTCCACCAGGTATTTGTCATAGTGAGACCCCAACAAGGTGTTATATCCCATCATCTCATAATGTAAAGGTGTGGCATCTGGTCCACTCTCTGAGTGCGTCACCCAGAGTGTGTATGTATTTTTTTTATAACCCACAGTAGTGACATTCTGCCACACTTCACACAGGGAACCTCCATAATACTCCATCCTCAGAAACTAAAAGGACAAGCAGTAAGCATTTTCCTTAGTTTATAAAACCACTTTCACAAATTACAATAGAAGAGTGGCATGCTATTATATTTTATTAATTTTAGTACATACAAAACTGGCAAAGTTTTAAATTTCCAAGGTTAAAAGGTGCTACGAGCAGTATATATTTTTTATATTTCATTAAAGTGACTTAATTAGTTTAAATACTCTACTCTTTTACTCTAAATATTAGTTTTACTGATGACAATGGTACAGTTGACTTATTAATAATTAAAAATATATTTTACATAATGGCCAGATTGTTTTTGCAAAACCCTGAATTGCCAATTGTCCAATCAGAAAAGCAGAAAGACTGGCAACCCACAGACCCCTGTTTTGATTTAGACTGCAGTACCATTTTCAAACCTGTATGAGTGCATGCTGCTTACCTTTAAGCAAGCATGGCATGAATTGGCATTCTGCTCTCTCCCACTTACCTGAAAGCCCTGTACATCCGGCAGCGATGCTTGTGGTTTGACAACATCATCTTTGGTTCCATTAATCTGAAAACACTTCATCACATTCAGCTCTACCTCAGTAGTCTCGGGACTGATCTTATAGGCAGTGCCATACTGCTGATCTGCCCCCAACTGGTAGGTTGAGACTTGCCCTATTCATAAAGAAAAAGCAAATAGAAATAGTTATAGGGTACCCTAAATATTTTAGAGATTAGATGCAGTAACATTAATGCAATATAACCATTTATAAAAAGAAAGTTAATGCTGACTCGTTATTTTTTTGTTTCTGTTTAAATGGCTAAGTGGTCACACTTGTCTGACACAAGAGGTTTTTAGTTTCACATCAGTAATCACAGCATGTGATAAAACCTGAGTCAGGTTTAGGAACTGCAGCTCATTTGCGTACCATGATAGTAGTCAATTCGGCTAGACTTTGCTGCCAGGTCCAACCAGGCCTCAAATGGTTCCTGGATTTCAGCATAGGGCAAAGAAATGACCCCTGTGAATGAAATGTAAAAAACATTGTCAGCAAAAAAAACAAAAAAAAAAAAAACAAAAAACAAAACTTGAACCAATTTTAAGTCTTTCGGGTTTATATTATTACCTTTTACATGATAGGTTTTTCCAAAATCTGGAAGTGTATGGACAACTTTTCCCTTGGTACCTACAACAAAGTATTGCAACATTATCCTAAGCATAGTGATAAGCATAAGATTTACAGCTAATACAGTGTGAACTTTGATTTAGACAAAGCAATTGTTCTGACTTTTATAAAAATAATAAAAACTTGGAGTTGGAAAGACGTAGGCGTTGTGATGTTACAATGCTTCAAGTTTCGCTGTCAGCAATGTGCCATGAGTATTTCAAGTGTTTTTGTGGTAGTTAATAGACAAGGCGGTACTTTTTTGATTACGCGGAGTATTAAAAAACTCAGCTGAAGTCAACAAAACCAAATCTCACTGTGTAAGTTTAACAAACTGGAGACACAACAGGGAGAATAAAATGCATTCATCTTACCTGTGACGGTGCACAAAAGAAAAGATACGACATGCCACCAACACTGCATAATTTCTATTTACTACAAAAAAAAACACACAATCGAAACTAAACCATGTACTCCAATCTACGACTGACAACTAAGATGACCGCTAAACACTGTGAAAGCCTAAAAAGGTCCGTAAACAGCAATTTATTGGGGAAATGCTAACCCGGGACATTGACAACAACGTTCGACCAATCACAGCGAGACCTGAAGAAGTTTGCACCAATCAGAGACGAAGAAAGGTTTCGGTGGCGTTGAAGTCATGTGATTAATGTCATATGACAGAAGCGGTTGTGTGCTAATTACTGGCTTGTAATTTAACCGTTAAGTAAACTACTGAGAGATATCCAGTCTCACAAAAAGAGTTACTGTCCTGATTGGTTTATTTAAAAAAAAAAAAATTGCATTAAGTGTTAAACAAATATTTGGCCAACAGAGCACGTGGATGATTCAGACCAAAGTTACTTGTAAGTATAGACAATCAGGACATATTAAAAATAATATATAAAGCAGCCATATTTCACAAACTTGGCTTAACGCAAAAAACAGCCCATCATTATTATTTTTTACTTCATGTAATAAAACTAGATGTCGCTAGATGTCACCGTATGCTAGCTAGACCACAAATAGAGCCTAAAACATAGAATGACCAGTAGTTTATAAAAAAGGTAATGTAATTTATCTTTAAAAGTGGGGTTTGTCCTGTTCTGTAATCACGACTTGTTCACTTCCCTCTCTCGCTCTAAAAGCTTATTCAGTCACTGGTAAACAGCCCCAAATGTCATGCAACTTCCTGTTTGATGGCATTTTTCGTGATATTAAAATCACAAGACACAAATGTAAACTAAAGCAGCAGCACGGTTTGCGAACGTGTGCAGACAGGCAAGACAGAGACATTGATACCAGGGCATGGCTCAAGAAACTGAAGTCTGTAAATGTTGTCAGTCTACTACTAACTAAGGTCATGAGGTAAAGGACACAGCAGTCAATGCGCTGGTAAACGGTAAATGTGCTGATTTACCATATCAACTGTAGATAAAGGAACAGGAACACTGTCAGCAGCAGGGATAGTGCAGGATATTTTGCAATCCTTATAGGCATATTTGGGACTTATGTGGGAAACACTTGTAAATTAAAGAACTATTTGTTAACATTTCTGTTTACTTTATTTAATTGTATCATTTATTTAGATTTAGGTTACTTACTTTACTCTTTAATTAGCATTTTGTTTATCCTGTTTTTACTTTTCATAGTAAATAGTTTGTTTCTTTGGGCTTAGGGCTTAGCACTATAGATTATGTTTGTAGTATTTTTGTTCATGTATAGGCTACTTGATTGGATACCATGGGCAGGTAGGCCCGCAGACAGGGAGGAACAAGCAGAGGACCATTAGAATTGGACTGTATAAAACAAAATCCAATGCATATAAGTAAGGTTTAGGTCACTTTTGATTTTGGATAAAGAGTAACTACAGCTAGGTTATATAAATTTACTTATTTCAGACAATACTTCAATTTAATTTTGCAAAATGTTTATTTAAAAACAAACAACACTTACCACAAGAGTGACACAACAATTTTCATATACAATAACAATACATGTATACAGTATAAATATAGATTATTTGTCCAAAAGAAGAGAAATAGAAAGAATCAGATACTGATTTCTTTTAACGAGCATCCAAATCTTAGTGGTGAAGATGATAGTGTTTACTTCCAATGAAAGTCTCTCTGACTGTCTAGACCTCAATGTTAGCCTTAACCATCCTTCAGATTATAGCTTACACAGGTTAACTTGCATGGAAGAGTACATTACAGAGATATTAACTTGGTTTCTACTTAGAATAACACAAAATGTCTCTTAGTGTTGCATCAATGAAGCTTTGACAC
Organism: Bostrychus sinensis; assembly: GCA_020698575.1. NCBI lineage: Eukaryota > Metazoa > Chordata > Actinopteri > Gobiiformes > Eleotridae > Bostrychus > Bostrychus sinensis. The sequence goes on from CM036255.1 coordinate 13,828,514, forward strand.
ATCAGTTAAAGGCTACAGTATTGCTATAGAGTATATAGGCTAAAGAACTGAATGTCTATACAAAATGCCATTTATCTGTGGCACAAGAAAATAGCTGAAATGTTAAATCTAGTCAGTGCAATGGCAACACAAAGAACTTAAAAAACAAACACAAAAATATTTATATAAACCAATTCATTCATGCGTCTTCTACTGCTTATGTTTTGCAGGTGGCTAATCTGACAACCTGACAATCACCAAAGGCAAACACTCACTCAATTCACCAGAGTGCCAGGAGTGGACCCACAAAGAGGCCATACAAACCATTGCCAGGCATTGACCACGTGACTTTTTTGCTGTAAGTGTGCAAGAGTGCTAACCTCTCTATTTGCATGAAGGAAATTGGTCTTGGCAGTACTGTCTGTTAATGCCTGAGACTTATTGCTAACACTTTGGAAGTTCCATATTATTCTCTTCTTGTCCGTCTACACTGTCACTGTTAATAAAGGCTACAATGCAAAAAAAATTAAATATTGCGAAATGTCATGATAGCACCTTCGATGCACATCTTGTCACAGTTTAACAAACTTGTTCTGGAGTTTTTTAGCCTCCACCACAGGTATCCATCCATGGTTAAAGATGATAAAGGAAGTACATATTAGATGAGACTTAAACACTGTTGAGGAGCAGAATGGGCGTAGGTGAGCTAGATGGGAGAACTTCAGGGCTCACATAACCAGGGTCACCACTTTGTTCATCACCAGAATCTTCACTGTGTTTCTGTGTTACAGTCAATGTCAGTTTCTTTAATCCTGCCTCTAGTGCTGCCTCTGCTCCCTCTGCTCTGTCACCTAAAAAACACACAGGGAAAGATGAACAATACAATAATGCATTACTTTTTTAAAAATGTTAACAGTAATAATTATCAAAACATAAACAGGGCATGTATGATACAGTATAGATTCAGATGAAGTCACACTTCCAAATAGGAAGGGAGGATATGTGGATCACAAACCTCTCTCCTGGTCGCAGTCTGGAGAGGAGGCCCCACTGCACTGGCTGCGAGGGCCCAGGAGAGGAGAGGCATGCCCAGACCCGCACAAGGAGTCTGGGTCATTTGAGCTAGAGGGGCTCTCAGGCTCCACTGTGTCAGGACAGGGAGACAGGGTGGAGAGGAGGGGTGAGGGCATGTCCAGAGGGGTGGAGGAAGAAGAGGACGGAGGAGTTTGATGTGAAGAGGTGGAGCAAGTGTCTGCCTCTTCGTCTGAGCAGCTACTGTGGCTGCCCTCTTCATCAAGGGACACAGACACCACTAAAACACACAGACACAACACATAGGGTAAATGTGGAAGTGACCACAGACGTGTTTTTTGCAACCCCAATGCCAAAACAGTAGGGACACTGTGTAAAATGTAAATAAAAACAAAATTGAATGTCCTGCAAATCTCATAAAACTATTTGATTCATATTAACACACACCTGATATGTTGTTTATGTTCTATTGTGAATAAAATATGTTTTTATGATATTTGCAAACCATTAGATTTGTTTTTTATTTACAGTTTACACTGTCTAACTCTTATGATGGACGAAGATGAGTTGAATTGTTTTCTACACTTACTTGACAAACCATCTGAGTCCATCTTGAAGTTGGCGATGTCTTCATGGGTGGTGTCGTTCTCTGCGCCCACACCCTGCTCCCTGGTGCCCAGAGCTAAGGAGCGTCTCTGTGCATGGATCTCCTCTGAGATGCTCTCCAGATTGCGGAGTGCTGTGCGGTACTCTGCCTTTGCAACCACTAGTTTAGCCTGTCGTGCGTCCACTTGTCGCTTCAGTTGCTACAAGAAATACAAAAATAATATGTTAAATTATGTGTGGCATTTGCACTGTTCATTTGAGGTTGACATTTCCCATTTATTCTAGCCATTACTGGTAAATACTTTGTTAAAAAGTGTGCATTCATTTGGACCCTTTGCACTATATTATTATTCTCACACACTGTTTATCAATAGACACTAATTCTTGTTTAAAGTAAACCTATGTGATTGAGATATACTGTATATCTGCCTCACGTACACTGCATGATCTCTGTTACAGTTTGTTTAACAAACACACAATGCACATGCTGGTTGTTGAGATTCAAAACTTGAAATTAAATGTCAGAACAGCATTTAGTGTTACTAACAGTGGTGGAAGAAGTCTGTAATCAAGTAAAACTATTGTTACTTCAAAATTAAGTTAAAGTCAGTTAAATTTTATTTATATAGCCCAGTATCACAAAAACAGTCACCTCAAAGGGCTTCACAAACAGTTAATTGAACATAAACAAAGCATTAAAAATGTTATTATTTAATATTGAATGTATGGTTTACTTAAGTAAAAAGTGTTTTTTTCAACTGCACAGCAAAGACCACTAGTCTATGTAGTAATAGTAATAGTATAGTATAGTAGTAATAATACTGTGGTAGTAATAGTAATTGTACTATTACTATTGCTATAGCTACTTACTACTACTGTTATTATTATGAATACTATTATTATTACTACTTCTGCTACCACTACTACTATTGCTACTATTACAGCTACCATTGTTACTAGGGAAAAGTCAAAAGTCTAAAACTTGGAAAAGTATGTTTTCTTTAAAGAAAAAAAATCTCAAGTAAATTACTTGAGTAAAAGTATATAGTGACATTCCACCACCACTGATTACTAACTGTTAAATCTAAGTACTACAAAACTGCAATGGGATATTTTAGTGTAGAAATGCATAATTTTAGCTAAGTTTAGCAAATATAGCAACTCTATTATACACGTAATGAAATATGTATGTAGTGTACTGCTGTATACATGTACCTACCTCAAGCTGATAATAATACTTGGATTTCAGTTCAAAATATGGCCTGCAGGGGGAGAAAGACAGCGAAAGTGAATAGGAGGAACACAGCTTGATGTCACTGGAGAAGCATTGGAGGAGTCACTAATCCTCCACTGTGAGCAGCCACATTCCTTGGCTCCTACAAAGTGAGCACACCCCAACACTGGCCAGCTAACACTCCAAACATCTGGACCTCATCAGAAGACAACTCAGCCCCTTTTCTCTCACTTCCATACTCTCTGAGGCCAAAGTGTGGGTAGATCTGGTACTTCTGAGAAAGGACAAGCAGAATACAAACCTGGATTTGTTGATGGAGCGTTTGAGTTTCTTCTCTAGCTGCTTCATATGGCTGATGCATGCATTGTAATTGGCTGCTGTTTTTCGGTGTTCGGCCTCGCTACATGTTCTTGCCTGCTCTGCTTCCATTACCTGTGCAAAAGGAGACATAAGCTTAATTATTCAAGTCTGCCATCACTTGAACTGTCAAACCACACATAATGCTTTGAAATGTTCTTCTTTCCTTTCAGCTTTTTCCTTCTGAGGTCGCTAAAATCATCTGCTTCCTAGTGTGCAATTATTTGGCATAAGTTTGATTCCCAGTGCCGTTCCTAATGCAACCCTCTGCACTTATATGGGCTTTGGACCGGCACAGAGAGTACACTTGCTTGTGACCCTCTGTGGCTGGATTTTAGGAACACTAGTTTACTTATCTGTGTCTCACTTAGGTATGCTGCTTTTTATATGCAGTATATTGTGTCTTTTATTCTAGACACTGGTAACGCATCTTGCAAAGTATCAAGTTGATTAATATTAAATGTACATTATTATTATAATGCTACAACTCAACAGTGTAAGCCTGTGATTTTTATCTCTACCCAAACAAACAAACTGCAGTATTATTGTCATACCCTCTGAGTTGCGTGGTTAAGCATTTCTTGCCAGGCAGAGTCAAACTGACGACTGTCCTCTTCTAACAGCCTCTCCTCAGCTAAAGCTATAGTTTCCTTGGCTGCTCGCAGGATCTCCACGGCCCGCTGGAACTCCTGAGTGGCTTTCTGGGCTTCAATCTGTGCCTGAATACAAAGAACAGATGCAAATAAACTCAAAGACATAAAAATGACACTATCAAACTCTTGACAGTTAGATACTCCAACTATAATGGTTTAAGCTGTGGTGGGAAGTAACTAGAAATCAGCCTTGTAATCAGACGGTCCAGGGTGTGAGCCAGGTTTGGGGACAGTAGTAGTAGAGGTAGTACCAGTGGTAGTAATAGATTTTACTGTGCTTGCAAAAAAAAAAAAAAACTTTTAAAATACTTTGTACTTAAGTAAAGTTTAAAACTTTCTACTTTTGCATAACACTTCTACCTCTACTTGAGTAATACTGTTTTGAAGTAACTTTTACTAGTACTTTTACTTTAGTACAGATTGTAAATATTTCTTCCACTTTTGGATTTAGGTGACACAAAAATATTTTTAAGTTGCAATAAAAAATGGCCTAGAAAGGAACTGGTGATGCAATTAGTTTCAGAAACTCCATTGGAAGTCATAACATCCTCACTCTCTGCGTGCCTTTTTTATGACCTACATTTTATTGTGAAGGAACCATGGCTGATTCTTTATGACAGCCATAGAAGGATGAGGAGACAGCGGACTCCATACACACAGTGAGAGTGGTGTGGCTGTGAGAGTTCAGATGAAAGAAAGTCATTAAGTCAATCTCACACACTGTCAGTGGGCGCTTCCTGCCAACAGTCCAAATCAATGGCGCAATTATTCTCATCATTCTCAGCATATTTGGACCCACTCTCTCCACTTGACACACGGGTCATGATTAATCCACTAGAGTTTGGAAGTTTGGAAAGACATATTTATCTGAAACTGAAGTTGGATACATTCTCAACTTCCTACCGGCTGTAGCTCAGTAGATAGAGCCGTTCACTAACTGGAAGGTTGGTGGATCGAGCCATTAATATTATTTTCAGTAGTCTATTTTAAGTATTAAGGGTGCATGGAGGCAGAGTGGTTAGCTTCCTGCCTTATCAAGGAGGTTGTGGGTTCAATCATTGGGGCTGGCCAACACACAATCTTTCTGAGCGGAGTCTGCCTGTCCTCCTTGTGTTACTGTGGGTTAACTAAGAGTACTCCTGGTTCTTCCCACTGTCTAAAACATCTAAAATGCCCGTAGTGAAAGAAGGTGCGATGTATCAGCCCTGTTACTATTTGTCCAGCCATCCTGCAACCCCTCAGTACTTCAACTCTTGACTTTTTTGACAGACTTCTGGAAAATTAGTTTTCCAAATCTATATTTTTAAATCACTTTATGTATTTAAATTGCTTTAAACAATCAATAATGAATTTGTTACAAACAAATTAAAATCTAACCATTCATAAAACAAGCCAAAAAGTGACAAATCAATGTGTCTATAACAAAATAATATTTACTGTATAGAGTGTTATATATTGTAGAGTCAGGCTTGAGGTTTTAAAATGAAATTACTATTCAAAACTATAAAAAGTAAACTAAAGAAAACTGAAAAATTTCTGCTTTAAGAGTTATTCCATCACTTGACATAACTGGCCTCCCTGAAGTTTTTGTGTATCTTTCAAGTATCCCATTTTTCCTTCTCATGGCCTCTGAGGGCACTGCCTTCATTAACCCCAATACTAAGAGCCTCCCTCCACTGTCGGCCATGTTGATGATAAGGTTAGAGCAGTGACGCAAGCAAGCACTCCTCTGCATCTTCTCACACAACTCAAACCTAATACAAAGACAGGCATTTTTCTGGTAAGATATCTGTAATTGTCTAAGACAGCCAAGACCTGTGTGTAGATAGTGATGGCTCTGATACATGTATCATCTGTTGTCTGACAAACTGCAGTGAAAAATCTGTCCTTTTTGTGACCCATTTCCCAATCTGGAACTGGAAGAGGGGCAGCAAAAACAGAAGGAGGATGATAGATATTTGATGAGCTCAACAAGAAACAAAGAATGGGCTGAGGCATCCATCACAGATTTATGTCAAGTTAAAAATAAAAAGTCACCCAAAACTGCTTGTCTTTCTGGAGACTTCCTTCCGAGATGCTTCCTTTTCTCAAGCAATGTGTATTCTTAAAGTAGAACAAAACAGTTGTCATTGCTTAAAATGACTCAACAGAGCTAACTGGATTTTAAGTGAACCATCACATGGTAACATGACATGAACAAACATGTACCATTATCCAAATGCAAATGAGAAGCACATTCACCCTATTAGCATGTAATTGCATTTACACATGTAACTTAATTTACTTAATTTAGCTTTCATTTACTTGATTTTTATGAATGCCATTTTCTATATAACAACTACTATTTGTTTCTAATCTATGAGATAAGTATGCCACTAACCAGGCTTCTACTTATTTGTGTGTTTTATATATCATTTTGAGAGCTTGGAATTAAAAGGACCTATGTGACATTTAACACCATTACAGGAGAATTAAACAAGCAACATATTGTACTTTGGGGAGCCTCAGCGGATCACCTGGTAGACCACATACCACACGTGAGTGACCCGGGTTGAATATGGCATGGGACAATTTGGTCACTGTCATTCCCCTCTCTCTCACCCCGTTTCCTGTCCACACACTTACTCTGTCAATAAAGCCTCAAAAAGCCTAATAATATTAAAAAGTACCATACTTGGACTACTCTGTAGGATTTTAAGTCCTAAACGCTAAAATATTAATATAAACAGATTACAGACCACTTATGGAACTTTATATTCAATAGTGATATAGGCCTACACTTGTTATGCATTTTTAAAATTTGGAATAAAAGTTACCTGCACCTACTGTCGTTCAAACAATAATTTTGATGGCTACAATGACCACAGCTCTTTAACTTACGTGTGTGCAGATTTAGGGACTGGGAATGATATTACATTCTTCATAATCATCTCTGGTTAACCACAGTAAAGTAATAGACAAACTGAGCTCCACTGAAATAAGGGGTCCAGGCTGCCAGACAAACATGCAGTGGACCACAAAGTAATGGTGACTGAGAAGACAAAAGATTGGACAATATGGGCAAATTCCACCCTGGTGCACCACCCAAAGAGTGCTGGAATGTCAAGGGGAAAGATGTGGGGGCTGGGGATGAGACAGGGTCATATGTGGGGGTAGACTGAACTGTGTTTGTTTGTGCACAGAGGGTCACCAGGGGTAACTGTCTAATCCCTTTGAAGTAGGTCATGTATTAAAAATTAAATATTCATCCATAAATCATAACCATACAATATGCCACAGTCCATTGATACTACAGACTTAAACACCAGCAATGGAAAAAAAAAAAAAAAAAAAAAAAACGGTCCTATTAAAACTCAAAACCTTCTGATAGTACCTCGTGCTCACATGGAACTGTCAGAAGCAAGTGCCAGGTTGTTTGTTATACAAGAGAAGACACAGAGAGAAACACATAGTAATTCAGAGGCTATTTTAGCTTGACACTTCTGCCGTGACACACAAACGTCATACTTCACATGAATGATGACACTCATGCTACTTTCTCATTGGCTAGGACAAGGGGTGCTGGACACTAAAAATCTTAGGCTATCCAATCAGGGCAAAGCGTCAGTGGGCAGGTGCAAGGCATAGGCATCACCCTTTGGGAAAGCACTGGTTTACTGCCAGCTGAAACAGCAGGCACTTACATGCAACCAGAAAGCAGTTTAGAAGAGTTTAAAGAGGGCTGCTACAGTAATTAAATCCAAGTGAAGTAGGGTCAACAAGCTGCATTCTTTTCCTCATTTCTTCAGATCTCACAGGCATTCTTCTTTGTCTAATATGCTTAGTATGCCTAATGAACTAATACATTAATAAGAACTACTAAACGAAGCCTTGTTCCCTTCTTCCCTTTCAGCGTCGCTACATCAAATCATCTCCCTCTTAGTCTGCAGTGATTTGTATACTGACTTACTTACTCTGGATGCCCTACCTGAAACAACCCCCACAATTTATCCAGGCTTGGCACTGGCACAAAGGGTACACTGGCTTATGATCCCTTGTGGCTGGATTTACTATATCAAACCTAACTAAACTGTCATGGTGGCTCTTTAACTAACTCCTTGATGTACTGAAATTGAGTGTAACAGCGTTAGTGAACAGAGGTGCAGGAGTCTAAAAATACCCCACATGTGACAGAGCTCACTTTAAGTAGATCTAAGCAGCTCTTTAAACTTCTCATCCCCAGAACACAGTGAGCCGTCCTCACACACTGTCTGCTCACCAGCTTTTTGCCTGTAGACTTACATATGTGTGTGTGTGATGATAGGTTGGCGCGCACCTGTCTTGCCACTTTGCGGGCCTCCCAGTATGGTTTGGAGTCATCCACAGCTCTCCCGATCCTCTTCACCTGCTCGTCCAGCTTTACTGTCGCTTCCACAAGCACTGCACGAAAGCGCTGACGGCAGTCCTACACACAGAAACACACATTTTACCCTATTTTTACCATATATAGTAACTTACTGTATGAGAGATCATACGTAATGTTTTAGTATTTGTAGACTTGTAGAATAACTGTGTTATTTTGTGTTAAGCTCTGTGTTCCATAATCCCAAAAGGAAACAAATGTGTGTATGTTCCTGGTAATGTGACATTATGAAAAAGAAAATTACATAGAAAACACAGAAAATATACATTTTGACGATAATTAATATTATAACTTTAATTTATTCAAGGCAGTCAGTGACTATCCCAGCTGCTTTTCTGGTGTGAGGTGGGGTATATTTTAAAAGATTGCTGTTGTATTACAAGGACAACGCTTCACTGACACACAGTCACTCACTTCCTTTCACTATGGGTAATTTAGATTCACTAAATCAGCTATACATGCATGTTTTTGGACAGTGGGAAGGCACCAGACAGAGTATACCCAGAGGGAATGTATGGTAGCTTGAGAAGAACATGCAGACACACAGAAAGTTCATTAATAACCAGTGGAGTCATTTGATCTTTATAAATGAAAATCTGAAGTGCAAAATGTGTAATGTAAACCAGTTTTAAAAATAACACACTAGTTGTCTATTTGTCCTGAGCAAGACTGGCCAAATTTTTTTTTACAAATAACAATATGAAATGAATTAACCTACGTGCTATTATTTGTCTAGTAAGGTCTAGTCAGCAGGTGGATATCAACAAATTATCATGGGCAGGAAATCACAGAGAATTGACTCAGTATAGTCTTTTAGAGATATTGTAATAGAAAATTGCATATTTTAATTGCATAATTGCTGTAAGAAGTATTTTTGTCAAGTAGCCCAGAGAGGCAGAGCAACAAGTTATTGATGAAAGAGGCCAGTAGGCATTTGTAAAATATAATACTTGTAAGGTATGTATATCATGATCTTAATATAAAATTTGCAGTGACTCTAAATTGAGCAGCACCTGCATCCTGTTGGAAAAGCTGAAGTCTGAAGCTGAAGTCAAAAAGAGGGTGCTACGGGAAGCACATATTTCCTCTGACATCACTCGGGTTCCTGACTGACTGCTCCTCCTCTGTGATAGTGACAAGGCCCAGAAGCCATACTCTCATCTGTGAACACTGTAGGGAAGGCGGTTATACACTTCAGCAAGCCGTCACTTGTCTTAGGCTCTGATGCCCTTTGACATAAAAAAAGAAACTTGGGGGTAGGTCATGATTACTACCATGACTGTATTTGAATGTTTGTCAGCCATAATTAACAGCAGACTGAAGCTGAACAGGTAAACAGCCTCTGACAGCCGGGGGCACCTTAAACATTCTTGAGCTTTTCATTATCATTCTCTTTAAATGACGAATTGGCATCACTGATTTACTGTATGCCCACATACAGACAACACAGTGTCTGCGTTCTTTCATATATGACATGATTGGAAAACTATGTGCTCAAGTACTTCAAAATAATATTACTCAAGTAGAAATAAGAGCATTCAGGAAATAATTACTTGAAAATATTGAATATTGAAAATTTTTTAAAAAGTACTTAGTCAAATGTTACTTACTTAATATTATTACTCTTACTTCTATTGCTACTACTTTTATTAATACTACTATACCACAACTGTTACCACTATTTCTACTGCTACTGTTATTACTATTATTGCTACTCCTGCTACCACTAACACTACAACAACCACTGAGACTATAACTACTACTATTACTGCCTACTTCGCCACTAAGGTCCAGAAATCATGTTACTCACTTGGAGTTTTCAGAAATATACTTCTTTCAAGATTTTTTTCTTTTTTTAAGTAAAAGTATGTTGTTGTTGTTTTACGTAGAAGTAAAAAAAAATTTAATTCAAAGTAAAAATATGTTTTAAGAAAAAGTAAAAAATATGTTTTAGAAAGTGTACTCAGAAAGTATACTTTCTTCCAAAAATTACATGAATAAAAATATATTTTCACCTCTGGTAACATATCCAATGTTATGCCAATGTTTCTTATTGAAGAATTCAGTAATACAAAAGTAAAGGTTTGTGACGTGAAATATATCATAAACGCATGTCAAAATAAAAGCTTTTCTTCACTCCATACGACCAAGACTAACAACAGGCCTTGTGTTCAGAACTAAGAACTTCGTCCCCATCTCAGCCTTGGCTTGTGGTTTTACATTTACCCGACTGGGCTCTGGACTAGTGGGAAGCTCTAATGAGAACCAGAAGAGGCCTGCACTGTGGAGAAATACATGGCCTGCCTCTGGAATGTTTTGCTTTGCTGAACAGTAACCCTATTGCCACACATCATACATCAGCCAGCTATAAACCCCTCCGCTGTTATTGTTTTTAAAAGAAAGACTGGAAGGAGAGTCAAAGAAAGAGGAGAATCACTGAGACTGGCAAAATCTAAGAGTGCTGTGCAAAAGTTTTAGTGAGGTGTAAAAAATGCTGTTAACTAAGAGTGCTTTAATAAATACAGAATTTAATTTTTTTTATAAAATTTAACAAATACCAAGGACAAAAGTATACATTTTGGTGAGGATCCAGATCACAGTTTAGATTCTGTACCATTTTGTACCATTATCATTTAACCCAAAACTAATAGATCATCTTTTAAGTCCCTGTCTGCACTATATGTATTTTTACCATAGCGAGACAGGACCAGTGCAGTGGACTATGCTCTCCGAATACTTCTAGTTTATATAAAAAAAACATAATTTTATTTTTGTAATTTTGTCTGTTTTTGTACATTGACTCATAGTCTTTCTTACAAGTCTACTTTTGAACAGTACTGTATATATCTGTTTCTAAGAGAACAGTGGTTGTGTGTTTTTAAAAAAAAATACCTGCTTCAGTTTTTCCATATTATTACACACTGACTACACCCTCTTAAAACTATTTCCATGTTTCAGAGTCACTCGATGACTGTCCTTGTTACTTAAGAGCATTTAAAAACATAGAGCAAACACTAAGGTGCGCCATAGAAACATACTACCAATCTGATCATAGTGTGAAATAGAAATAATGTATGAACTGTGTTTTTACCTCTAGTTCACTCTCCCAGCGGTTAATGTCATCCGTGGACTGGTTTAACTTCTCCAGTTCTCCCTGTTTACAGACAACATGGCACAAGAAGGAAAAGTCAGAGGACAGCCTTTAAAGACAACAGAGTGTGACTTGTGTTTGTCAAATTACCGTGCAACCAGCTCTTCTATAATAGCGCGCATCTCTGTGCGTAAAGTCTTAAATAAACATATAGCCTACTTTGAATAAACAAGTTGTTTTTCTTGTCAACTTGTGTATTATGTGCAGTGTTAAAACGGCACAGGAGGACATAGTTTTGTATCTACCTTGCAAGTTCTGGTCACTTTAACTACTGTGCACATCTGGATCCAGCAGAAGTTCTCACCTGAATTCTCGGATCCACTTCTTCGTCTTCTTCTGCGCACTGGGCGTCCTCCTCGTTGTTTCCCCCATTCTGCAAAGGATCCATTTTGTTGGATATTTTCTAAAACACAGGCAATGCGTGACCCGGGACTGGTCAGTGAGGTGGAGGTGAGGTCCAGGAATACTCGGCCTTTCTAATTATTACTGTGCGCGGCTGTCATAATTCTTTGTCTTGCTTCATTGTCCCATGTAAATAAAGAGCAGTAGTCCGCGGCGCGCAGACAACCGCGCCTGCCCACGGGGAGCTCTAACTCGCACTGATTGACTCTTATCCCAGCCACTTAACTCTACCTCTCCCGACAAGCACCCGTACACCTCCCATAAGCAAGGACACTACTTCTGTTTTGAACATTCAAAATAAAACTACAACCTTAGCTTCACTTTATAATGTAAGCCCCTTATTCATATTAAGGACTACTGTCTACTTTGTAGCCTAGCTGACCGAAAAGCCTCCAAAATCCACAAGATACGAGACAATGCTGTGATTCATAACAATCCTCATTACTTGCGTCTTTCTGTAACAAAACTGATCAAGTTCATCACAACTTAGACCAACAGAAAACCCAATAGCTTAACGGCAGGTTTACTTTGAAAGAATAAAAGAATGGCGTTTCCGGCTTGTTAGCTTTCTCTTTGTGAATGTATGTGACTCTTGTGTGGGTTTGTGAGTGGGTTCCACTCGCCATCTGCAGGACCAAAAAGGCTACGCAGGAAAAGTGGAAAAGATCTTACGTTACACAGTGTTCATTACACTACATTTAGGCTATACATTATATAGATTACGGTATAGTCCTATGTAGGCTATCGGTAAGAAGCCATTGTTGCACTGTTATTAATAAACCTATAGCCTAATGTTTATTATAACAAGACTATATTATTTAGGTAGCATTGGGGTAAAAGAAAGGGAAAAGAAATAGGCTATATATTGCCTTTAATGTATTGGTATTAATTACAACTAAATGTTTTGTTTTTAGTTGCAAAGCACGAGGTTGATGACTCAGTCTTCCTCCGTGAGTTTCTGGGCGCGCTCCTGCAGCCTTTCCCGTGGACGCTTGCCCGGCTCCCCTCTTCGTCATCGCGTCGCTCTGTTCCACGCTGCGTCCTTTCGCGCGTGCATGTTGGGAGCGACGGACGGGCTGATTTCATAACGCGGCCAGGACCTGAGGGATGGGGCTGTGAGAGCGAACACCGGACTAAAAAACAAGACCTCTAGCTATAGTTCTGTACGTCCCGGGCCATGTCGTCAAGTCGTTGCTGATGCTGCTGTCCACACACCTTTTATTTGTGTCTGGAGCATCTTAGCCGTGACGTCAAGCCCAGCGGGAGCCAGGCGCAGCGCGGAGCGGAGCATGGACTTCAAGCATCTGGTGGAGGCGGCGGAGAAGTGGTGCTCCGGGAACCCATTCGACCTGATCTTCGCCGAGGAGGACGACGAGAGGCGACTGGATTTCTATGCGGAACCCGGCGTCTCCTTCTATGTGCTGTGTCCAGGAGGCACCGACACCTTCGTAAGTTAGGGCCCTGTAGCACCCCCCTTCTCTGTCTGTGAGTGTGTGTTGTGAAACAGGCCTAGGTGTGTCGAGGTGTGCATTACGCATAGCCTCGTTGTCAGTTGGCCTGTGTTGTTGCTGAGATGATGATGTCATTTTGTTTTAGTGCGGTCTGTGTTGTTTTACGATCTCATCCCAATGAGATGTACAACCTCCCTGAACCACAACAGCGTCAAACCATCCGGGTTACGAGAGGACGCACGCCTCACCACCATTAAAGGAAAACAGGACAGTGTCAGAATAGGTTTAATAGAACAGACATGATCAGATGTACTCCTGTAGGGGATTAAAGTCATAAAGGTTTAGCTTTAGTACAGTTAGAACATCTGATGAAATTATAATTTTCATCCTAACAACTGCAATACAGTGATTGTTAAAACAATAATTCATTACTAATTTCCCACAAGCCCCGTTTTTATTTTAATATACAAAGATAAATAAAATGATGACTCCCAGATGTCTGTGATAAAATGTGTTGGTCTTACTCTTTCAAATGGAAGTAAAGCTGTTGCTATACAGGACATTAAGGAATATAGTTTTGATTATTTCCTGCAGTCTTCTTCAAGTGGGTCAGTGGTGTTGCCAGCTGATTTAAACCATAATAATAATAATAATAATAATAATAATAATAATAATAATAATAATAACATTTAAACAGGTTTTGGCACTGTGTTCCTACCTGGAGCTGTAGGACCACAGCGCCATCTGTAGTCCAACTTCTTTATAACAGTATCTCAGGTGTGAGATTGCAGTAGGGCCCCTCATTCCCGTTTACTGTCCTGTCAGTTGTGTACAGATCTCCAAGTAGTCTGGTTTTGTCCCAGTCTATTAAAGGGAAAACCTGTTTAAATCAGCTGGCAAGACACGTCACAGCAACACCACGTGACCCTTCGGAGGACGACTGCATGAATTAGTCGAAACATGCCAAGGTACGGTACAATAACACTGGTCTATCCATAATAAAACTTTAAGTGTCAAGATTAGTTGAAGACAAAATGAACTTCTTTGGACTATAAAGAAATAAAGTTTATTTGTATTAAAATGTATTAAAACACAGCAGCAATAAAGTAAGAAAGTACTTTAAGATTTATTAAGGGCACAAGAATGTAGAAGAAAGTATGGGCATACCACACTGTAAAACTTGGCATACATAAATAGCATAATATTTTTACATTCAAATTAAATTTGATTCATTGTATTCTTGTATTGCTAATAAGGACACATATAGATCATCGAGTAGTCTTTCAAATCATACATACAATCTATGTATCACAATAGGGCTACTGAAACAAAGATTGTTTTTAGATTTATAAAAAAAATATTTTACACCATTACATGCACAATAATAAAAACCCATGTTTAAAAGTACTGGATGCAGCATGCGCTTGCACTGGTTTGAAAACAATACTGCAGTCTAAATCAAAACAATGGTGTGTTGGGTTTCCACTCTTTCTGCTTTTCTGATTGGACGATCTGAAACAAAACAAAAAAATGTAAACATAAACAACATGACCATTATTTCAATTTTTTTTTTTTTTATTGAGAATAAATCAGTTATACGATTGTAAGAAGTACAACTAATATTTGATTGAAACATGTTTACCTCATATCTTGGGACACATGGATAATTTTTATGAAGTATAAAAAATATATACTGCTCATAGCACCTTTAATAATAACACTGAGTATTCAACTGTATTTCACAAACAAGCTGTCTTTCTCCATTAGGCAACAACATGAAAGTGCTTGCAGGGTTTAAAAAAAAAACAGTTTTTACATTGATAGAGTATTGCCCAATAAAATACTGGGATATATTGCAGAATCAGTGTTTTTACATTATACCCCTAAATACTGTATTAATTAATACATTTTGAATAGATAAACAAGGAAACCACTGACTTGTTCCAAAAGGTTGACGTTCACAAATATCCCCAGTAAGTCCTGTGTGTTGCTGTGCTATTACTGAGCAGACCTCACCCTCCACTCCCTCTCTGTCCAGACACAGGCAGAGCGGCTCTAGCAGATGGACATGACCCAGGACAGAACTCTGCTCAGTCAATAACACATTATGTCACATGCTGACCACTGGCTGTATGCCTGTGCGCGTGTGTGTGTCCAGCCCTGCACCGCAGACAGCAAAACTGAGCTGCAGAATCCGGGGCTTTCCACTGGCACTGATGAAAAATTCAGTCCCATAAGTTCAAGCCTCAAATCCAGATCAAACCCTGAGCTTACAGAGTCTACAGAGAGGTAAAGTTATATAAGAGAGCAGCAGCAGAGGGGGTTAAGGATCCCTTCAACAATAATGCTCTCCGGTGCTGATGAATAATACATGTATGGGATAGGAGTCTTCTAAAGCAGGAGGTGAAATAGTGAGAGTATAAAGAAACATTGACTAGCTTTATAATATAACAATACACACACATTTAAGTTGGTTCGGTGTATTTGGAATTAGATTTTCTTTTTATACATAATCTTTCATCTTATGTGCAAATTCAAACATAAAGCGTTTCCCACTGAAGGAGTCATAGCATAGAAATGGCAGCTAAATTACATAATCACTCTGCAGAGCCATAGAAAACTGCATTAGAGAGCGCTGAGTTCATGCACGATATGAGACAGAGACAGAGTGCATTCCTCAACAACACTGCTGCTGCACATTCAGAGAACATTTCTAAAAGCAGATTTTCACTCTATATTTTGGACAGAGACTACCACAAAATGTCTTAATGTGTTATTATTATTAATACCTGATATTATAATATAAAGTAGATTAGATTTTTTTTTGTCAAAGTAAATATAAGCCAACACCAGCCACATGGATAGTTGTATAATATTATGATGTTAAAACTACCAGCCACATGGATAGTTGTATAATATTATGATGTTAAAACTATGACTGGATATAACATAGTCTCAGTAGCACACACACTTATAGGTGCTTGTGCCAAGTGGAAAAAAGGTGTAATGGGTTACAGTGAAGTTTAAGAGAAACTGAAAAAAACTGTTGCTAACCAGTGGAGTTAAAGTCAATTCTCTCAAAGAACTTGTTGAGGCAACAAAACTAGTAACACAAATTTAGGTAGAGAAATATAATGTTTGGAAAATGTGTATCTGTTTAACGTTTACTGTTATTCTGTCTACCGTTATTGTTGTTTACAATGGCCTTTGTTCCATTCCAAAACAGTTAAAGTTATAAACACATACACTACTGTAATACCAACATACTTTTTTTTAGCTTTTGGTTACTTCTTCTTTCCTTTTGGCTTTTTCCATTCTGGGGTAACCACCGCACATCTTCTGTCTCTTTGCGTGTAGTGATTTATAAATTATTTGGCATAGGTTTTATGCCAGATGCCCTTCCTGATGTAACCTCTGTCTGGACACCATGAGTATTTTTTTTTCATAATTCATAGTT
This sequence comes from Bostrychus sinensis, assembly GCA_020698575.1. Classification (NCBI taxonomy): domain Eukaryota; kingdom Metazoa; phylum Chordata; class Actinopteri; order Gobiiformes; family Eleotridae; genus Bostrychus; species Bostrychus sinensis. The sequence goes on from CM036255.1 coordinate 13,845,238, forward strand.
CATTTCAACAGGTTTGCATCAAAATGTTAATAAACAGTCAACTATAAAATTACTGAAATATATGTGTACATACAAGAGTCTACAATGTCTGTAGAAGAAACTAAATGGACCATGATTGCGTCTTACATAAATCCTCAATTTAGACCTCTTTTAGTCTTTAGTAAGTTTTGATAAATAGCTTATTATTAAAAGTATTGCAATATTCAACATAGTTATCACATACTTCATCGGTCCAATACATACAAAGCCTAATGGTGATACAAAAAGCCAGAGCCAAACGTTCTTTTGTTTCCTACCACCATTTTCTTATCTGTACATGTGAACAGTGTCTGCAGCCATTGCACATGTCCATACACACACTCTGATTAGGTTGAATAACTGTCTATTTCTCCTTAAGCCTGCTGAGATCTGGTTACTTTCCTTCGATCAATACACCTATCAGCAGGCAGCCTCACATGCTGCTCGTCTCCACCACGCTGCTGCTTATCTCTGTGCGCTTTGTTTTCAGAAAAAGCAGCTACAATGTCGATGCTTATTTGTCCACAAGAGGGGGCACTGCTGGGCTCAGTTCCACAAATATTAAACAGCATCATCCTTTTGCTCAATTGAATGGCCATACTGAAAACAAGGTCATGTGATTTCAAGTTCAGCGGCTGGCAAATACATGTTCAAGGTTTTTTATATTGCACTTTGAGCTTTGTCAAATATGCTGAAGGGGAAAGGAAATAATTGCAAGTACAAGTACAGACACACCCTTGTCTTGTCATCTATTTTATACTGTAACTACTATCCCCAAACAGTCTAGGCAGGGAGACTTACCATTGCCTCTATTATAGCAGTATTTTCACCTCTGGCTAATTCACAAGACTCTCATGTGACTTCCTAAATTCTCTCAGAAAGCCAGCTTGTACCAAGTGACCAAAAATCTAACCTCAACTAATGCACATTTGGCATTGTCACAGCTTCCAGTAAAGAATGTCATGTTGTACAGTATACATTGCCAAATACTAGGGGAAGCATTCGCTAATGTAATATGAGAGTGCAGCCTATTGACTGCATGACTGGACCTGTTCCAGTGGTCTATCTGAGACAGTGTCTTTATCACTATACTGTGTACCGTAAGTGACTGGCAAACTGCATTAATGAGGAAGTCTAATTTAATCAGAGGCCTACATCTCATATCAAGGAAATAAAACCTCACTTCAAGACCTTTATTGGCCGCACTGAATGACACAAGAGCAACGTTACGTCCATGTTATTACTCAGCAGTATTTTCAAAATGGTAATGGCAATACAAAGCCAGTGTCAGCCATAAAAATGTCACATAAAGACACTATCAGAGTTGTTCTCGCCTCCCTTACAATTCATTCAAAATGAGTCATGGTTTTCTTGCTTTGAGGCAAGACGGCTCACCCCTCCACCATGCATACACGAGAAGTATTATTTTTGTGTTAAAAAGTTAATGTATTACTAACAGCCATAGTGTTTGTAGTTTTTGTGGATAACACTGCTTCAAGTCTAAACCTGATACAAAGCTCATAATATATATTACTCTGTGGACAATTGCACAATATTAAGTTTATGTAATACATCCTGCTTATTCCTGTTAGGGGTTGCAGGGGACTGGAGCCTATCCCTATGGGCCTTAAGCGGGGTACACCCTGAACAGTGGTTAGTTAGTTGCAGGGCTGACAAAGAGACATACACAGACAGACAACCCATTTTCCCATAATCCCTAAAACATGCACAACAAGTTCTTACTCCTGATCAGAATCCTGGCTCAAGACCTGGAGAAGAATTCCTGGGTGCTGTTCTGTGGTCATGCGCTGCTGGTGACAGGGTGTCCCTGTGCCATTGGAAGGATGGGTCAATTGCAGAGAACTACCTTCCCTACAGGGAAGATAATGTCTACCTTAACATTTAAAGTCAAACTAAATGAGATGGCTTCAAAAGGATTTCATCATTTGTCAAAATAAACTGCATCATGCCTGCTTTCAAAAATGCTACTCCATATAGTGCAAATTTTAATTGTTTTAAACTGTAACATACCTGTATAAAATGCAGTGTTTTTATACTAGTAACAATCTAGTATGGCTCATAGTGCATATATATAGGTGGTGGTGTGGTATGGAAATGTATAGATTGAGGATTCTCATGAATATATTCATTCTGTATCTGTTTCCCTACAGCATGTGTGGAGTGAGAGCGAGGACTGTCTTCCTTTCCTCCAGATGGCCCAGGACTACATCTCGTCCTGCGGGAAAAAGACTCTACCCGAGGTGCTGGAGAAGGTCTTCATGTCCTTTAGGCCTGTAAGGAACAAAGCCAGTCATTTTTCACACACTCAATGGTTGGATCAGTCACAGCAGAGTGACCTCTGCCTGTTGTTATATTGTCCACTCATTGACACACTGTGTCCTCCCTGCTGCAGGACACTCTGTCTGATCTAATATATTCAGCATAACAGTTCCTAAACTACATAAATTAAAGTTATTGCATGATGTTTTGTCGGCCTAGTCTAGAATAGCATAGCATAACATGGCATGGTATGCAGTGGTGGAAGAAATACTCCAAATCTGTACCTAAGTAAAAGTACTGTTCAAATCACATCACGTCAAAATAATTTTACTGAAGTAGAAGTAAAAGTAGTCAACAAAATATTACTTGAGTAAAAAAAATTGTGTAAAGTTTACTCAAACAGAAAGTTGTTGTTTTTTCAATTGCACAGTAAAAACTACTACTACTACTACTTTACTAATTACTGGTACTAGTACCACAAACCCCATGTGAAATATTATCACAAAAGGTTAAATATTATTTTCTTACAAAGACACATAAGCACTTTGAGGAAAAAGATACAGACATAATCTTTTCTCTTTCAGCTCTTGGGTCTCCCCGACATAGATGACGACAGTTTTGAGCATTACCACGCTGACATGGAGGGGGAACCGGGGCCCGACCACCAGCAGATGGGAGTCAGTCAGCAGTGAAGGGTTCCAACTGGAGGCCTAGGTCCAAGAGCTGCTCATCGGCCCAAACAAGTCAACAATTTTACACAGACACACATACTCAAAGCACTAAAATATATCCCTGAATGTCTGTGCTGCTTTGCTTCCCATGGGGTACACCTTGTTGCTCTGTGTTGACCCCTATACACACATACAGACACACACAAACACACATAGGTGGACTACGTGAGCAGCGGCCATGTACAATGCAACTATCATAATCATTCACCATCTGGTTAGTTCAAGTTACACGGCACAGCAATATTACATCAGTCTCAGCTGGCTTTGTTACGCAGACGTGCAGTCAGATGGTACAGCAATACAAGCTTCCTGTGTGGATTTGGAGATCAATGTGAGAGATAACCTAGAGTTTGTGGCTGTCTGTTGACTCAGAGGCTACACTAGGGAAAGATAGGGAGTGGATGGGTGAAAAGGTGACAGTTGGTGGCTTCACGGAGCAACTGCAGTGACACCCAAGCTGGATAAACGCAACAAAGTTCAGTATAATTTTCCACTTTACAGAGGGGAAACTTGTGGGGGGAAGAGAAGGTAGTTATGATGTAGAGCCAGGTGGCTGCTTGAGTCATGCAACTGTCTGGTATGCTCCAATATGCAGTTGTAACACATTTGCTCCTTTTGTGGAAAACATGCAGCTTTACAGTAGAATGGGTCATTATTATATTGTGTCTTTTAATGTTTATAAATCACGTAAAAAGAACCGGATAAGAGGAGCTTTCAGTGACTATCATATGACAACAAAGGCCCACGCTGCAGCTAAAGTGCTTCCCAGTTTGGGTGTCTCAGTGTCACATGACACCTTGGCTCTATTGTCCTGTAGTCTTCCTGGTTGGTGGTTCACTCTTTGCCCTATTTTCTTTACAATTAGGGGGAGTTCTTGAAATTAGCCCAAGAAAATTCCAACCCTCTTGCCAGTGTTGTTGACTCTATCCACTCTTTACTAAAACATATATTTGATAGATGCACACCTATATCTCTGAATGGTGTCATGGGGAAAACATATGCCGTGAGGCTATACCCTGTTATCTCTACTGTCACAGTGTGTTGTTGTACATCACATCCACTGCACTGCTATGCTTTTGGAACCCTTTCGACCACTCAACCTAAAACGTGCAAGACTGTTTTACAGATTTGTTTGGCCTGTTTCCCTTGGCTTATAAATGTTTTGTCTTTATAATCCTATTTATTAAGTGTTCCTCCTGCAGTGAATCTTCTGTTTGTCCTTAGATGTGTGCGTGTGAGGTTGTTCAATAAAGGTGTCATGAGAACGTTTCAAAGGCTACACTTGTGTCTTTGTTTTTTTTCTCTCTATGTTGGTGGACTAAAGTTAATGAAACACGCGGCGCCAAACATGGAGGGCTTCTCATATCACACAGTGCACAGATAACCCGCTGCAGCGCACACAACAGCCTGCTGGTGCTGCTGCCTTTAACGTCACGCCCCACCTGACGTGTCCACTCAGTGAGACGTCAAGCTAAAATAATTAAACAGGAAATATGGATTCAAAATAAAAGGATCATTCTTTCATAATTCCCATTTATTGGTTATTTACAAACCTAACCTGAACAGACCAATAAAGATTAGATTACATATCACCTTGTCACCTACATCTAACAAATTGTATAAAAATCTTGGGGATAATGGTGATCCATGTTAAATAGAGTGGGCACTCAATGAGTTTTACTTTGAAGGGATAGTTTCCTGTTCCTGTAAACATATGGTACATTAACAGAGCTTACCGGGGTAGGAGGGCCACCCCTGCTTTTATTTTTCTTCCAAGGCAGACACAGTTGACCACAAAAACAAACTTGAAACAGACGAACCCAGGGTCAGCAACTGAGCTTTTATTTTGTAGCGAGACCGTCGTACAATCTGGAACCAGAGGCTAAGTTCTGTCTGTATTCGCTGCAGAGGTGTAGGAACTGGGGTTAAGAAAACAACCACCATTTGGAAATTGTGCGGCTGTGAGTGCGCACTTTACGCACAGCGCGCACCATGATACTGTGAAGTGTCGGAGCACTTCTTGGCTTCTATTGTTTGCTGTGTTTCTTTGTTGAGCTCTGTTGACCACTTTGACAGTCAGGATCATGAGTCGTGACTAGAACTTATCAAGTTAAACATAAGGAGGACTGAGTGAACCAACATGGGGGGCAAACAGAGCAGCCCAGTGTTCGATGGCAGGACTCGGGCTTATTCCAGCTCCGACCTTCCGTCTGGGAACCCCAGCGGCGGAGACAGAATTGCGGGCTTCAGATACACAAACGGCCCGGACGGCCCTCGGATCCGATACACGGGAGGGGGTCCTGTGGGCTCCGGACTCAGTATACCGGCCGGCAGGGCAGGCTCTGACGTATTCAACCAGAGTCTGGATGGCACAGATGGTGACCACGAGGTTCCCCCCGAAGGCCACAGGCTGTTCATAGGCTCCTTGCCGGCTCAGCTGAACTCTCACCTGCTGGGAGGTAAGAGGGGCTAACAATGGAGCACGAAAAACCAAAAGCCATTCTAGGTTAAACAGCTGTTAATAGATGGATGTGGGGAAAGCAAATATGTAAAGAGTGCTGTAGCCAAGGGCTATTTACTGTACATCTCCGAGGGGCATAACGAGGTGAGGCCCCGTGGAACAATAACCTACATTCATTTTTTACTGGTTATAACATATAGGCTACTGAATCTCCTTGTATATAGCTGGTTGAATTTTGTATTTTTAAATAGACTATAGCATAATTACTCACTAAGGTTAACCAAAGCATAACATGTTTCTCCAATTCCATATTACAGGTTAAAGAATGCATGTGTTTGATTTATCAATCATTTTCAATTGATTTGTAGTTTAAAATCTTTATGTTGCTTGATAGAACAACAACAACATGACACTCCTTTGTCAAAATTCCCCAGTAATTTTCCATGTGTCATATATACTGTATGCAGTCATAACACAGAATCCAGCCTTTTGTGCAGCACTGCATTGTGAGCAGCCACAGGTGGCTTGTGCTGTACTTTTGGCAGTTTTCTGTCTCTTCTGTTGTGTTGTATGAAACTGGCCTGTTTTCCCTCTGTCTGCCAGAGAAGAGTGCATTATGTAGGTCAGCTGATAAGAGCTTCCTGCTTGTTACACATTGCCCGATACACACACAAACACATGCGCACACACTTTCTGAACTCGGGTTTTTGGAGATTTGACTAAGACAACACTGTATTCTGGCCCCAAGACTTCTTTCATAACACAGGTTTGTTATCAACTAAGCAGAAGGTTTGAAGCTAAAGTGACAACAAATGGCAGCATACAATGACATTTCTACATCCAGCTAATTTATCTTTAAATGTCTACACAATATAGGACATTGTCTTTTTTTATTTGACCAGTAGGCTTATATATTGTATATTTCCTAATCTAATTCTAACTATGATTTGAAAACAAGGAAAAACTCCCTTTATCATCAGTGATAAAGGGAGTTTTTCCTTGTTTTCAAATCATAGTTAGTTATAACAGTAAGTTGTAATTCCCCAATGAGGAAGTCTAATCATTATATTCCTCATCAATAACCTTTGCTCAGCGAAATCATGGAATCTGCACATCCGACATGTGTTTGCTCACTTATTTCCTCAAACACATGACCCAATCACTGAGTTCACCATCTCCAGCTAATTAGCAGCTGCTTATATTATGTACATGCTGACCTTTTTATGCTGAACTTAATCTAAATATGTAGGTTTTCTCTATCCTAGCAGTCCCTCTACCAACACATGGCACAAGAGTGTATTAATATGTTAATTATGTTATCATGCTGTTCGTTTTCAAGCATGGTGTATGTTTAATGAGCACTTAATGCAATAACAAGAGATGCAAAGCTTTCCTGCCTGTGTCATTAGATAAACTGTTTTTATAGCACTGTAGAAGAACTAACAGACCTGCAGCAGACTACCTCTGGGTTCTTCTTCTTCACACACTCGAAGCATGTGAGACGTGTTGCTGCAAGGCCTTAAAGTACCTAGAAAACAGACACAAGCTTCAATCATAAGAAGACTAGTTTGTATTAATAAAAACATATTTTGTAACCTGCCTAAAATGTTTATTTACTAATAGATTTTAAGAGATGTTAATTTGTGATATCATTGGCAAAATAACATTTAAAACTGTTATCATGAGCTTAACAATGACAAGTGGTGAATGTCTTTTAATACTAATACCATCAAACGCTTGTTAAAATGTTTTTAGTCAAGTAATTCTAATAATTCAACCACAGGAAGTCACAAAATAGTGTACTCTTTGTGCCAGTTCCAGGCCTGGATAAATCGCGAGGGTTCTCTCAGGAAGGGCGTCTAGTGTAAAACCTGGCCCAACTTATTATGCAAATCACTGCACAGTGGGAGGAGAAGGGAAAAGCCCGATGGAAAGAAGAAGTCAAGAAACTCTACATTATTATTATACGATGAAAAGTCAGACCATAAACAGATGCACATAAGCTGTAAAAAAGCAGAAACAAGTACTAATCATTAATGAAATGACATACACAGACATATTTGAAAAGGTAGTTAAACCATTGTTATTAGTCACAGAAATTGTAACAGACTGTTTACTGTAAAGAGAGAGTTGGTTAAAACAAGAAGGGGTTGGGTCGGTGGCCTGTATAAGATCAGGCACAAGCCCGCTGTCCCACGACCGCCCTGTGTACATATCAATAAACTGTTATGAGGATTGTTGGAGCATCTGGGTCCTCATTTCTTCCTTTGTTTGTTTCCCCCCAGGCTTCCACTGTCCCGTGTGCTCCAAGTTTATGGCCACAGACGAGATAGAGAAGCACCTGCTCAAGTGTTTCAGCAAAACACGCCTCACCTACAACAGTAAGGACTGAAGGGAGAGTGCATAGGCCACACCTTATTCTCTATTTTATTATTTGGCGATTAGTTGATTATAAGGGTAATTTGAGTCCTTATGGCTGTTAAAAAGATGTTGATGTTGTGATTAAGTTATTACTATACTACTATGTGTGCCTCTCTTTACTTGAGTACATTTATGAGGTTTTTTTTTTTTTTTTACTCCAGAAAATGTTTAGAATGATAAATGAGTAAAAGTCTTTTTTGACCTCACCTCAGTTACAAAGGGGGTAGTCATCGTAGTAATAATAATAGTGGTGGTAGTACCAGTAGAAGTAGTGGTAGTAGTTATAACACTTATAGCAGTAATAATAGTAGTAGTGGTAGCAGCAGTCGCAATAGCACTAGTAGTAGTTGTACTAGTGGTCATGGTAGCAGTACTTTTTAAGTAGCAGTGGTAGTAGTAGTAATGATGATAGCCATAGTTGTAGTCATATTAGTAGTAATACTAGTAGTAGGCAAGTTGCGTGGTAGTGGTTGTAATAAGGGTAGTAGTAGTAGTAGTATTAGCGGTTGTAGTTGCAGTAGTCAGACTTTCTACTTAAGTAAACGTCACACTTAATACTTTTCTTCTTGACAGTTTTGTTGAGGACTTTTACTTCTACTTGATACTTTAATATAAACACTTCTTTTATTTAGGTAAAGATAAAGAGTTCTTCTTCCACTCCTGTTCATTTATTACAAGTACACTTTCTGATATTCTAATCACATGGATGTACAGTGAGTGGTGCCTAAATGGAACATTTGTATTTTGTTTTTCTAGAAGACATTCTATCCAGAGACTCAGGCGAGTGTGCCATTTGTTTAGACGAGATGGAGCAAGGAGACACCATTGCCAGGCTGCCCTGCCTCTGCATCTATCATAAAGGGTAACTTTATTTTCTAACAGTTAAAAAGGAGTTTGCAAAAAGTTTTTTATCTGTAAATTGTAGATATATTCTAGAGTTGGTGAGAATAAACATGTTGCAGTGTTTTTTGGCCCTTTATTCACCTATGTAATAGACTGTAGTCCAATGCCAAACAAATTTGTGTATAACTCATACATTTACAGTAAGAGCAGGAGAACTTATAGCCAATAACATTGTGTAATTCAATCTGTAGCAACCAAAGCATCACATACATAGACAGGTTTCAGCTCTTTTACCAGAACTATGTGTAACTTTATCAATAGAAGCGCTCCAGTCGTACACAGCATTAGTAGTTTTTGTTTGCATTACAGGTGCATAGATGAGTGGTTTGAGGTGAATCGCTCATGTCCAGAGCATCCTGCAGACTAAGACTGACGTGGGACAAAACCACTATGGTAGCCCTGACCTCACCCAGCACTGTGTGTTCAACTGAGCAGCAGCGCTCCTCAGGGATCAGACTTTTTGTCCACAATCTTATGTTGCCTTAAAGAACAGCATTGGACTGCTCTTACTGCCCTTGCTGTTCAGAGAACCACTGGTGGAGCTGGCCACTAAATCAGTGAATGTGCCTGTGCTAACCCAACTACCTTCATGCCACCTGAGATTCAGCTCATCACATGGTCTGCTGATCCAAGAGTGCTTTAAGCAGAAGACTTGTACAGCCAGCAGTGGTGCAGGGATGACCTCTGCTATGGAGACTCAATAGGAAGGCTGAAGGCCGATGCTGTGCAATGTGAATAAGTAATGTGCCTGTACTAGCTTTAAGGAACAACCTCTGTGTTGATGTTAGTTAGGATACATATGTTAATGTTATTACCTTAAACCTAAAAAACAATCACACTGACCAATAATCTAAAATGAAATACTTTATTAATTATGTTAGAACCACTTTCATTTGACTGTCTAGTTGAATGATGAGATTACAACATCTAGTAATCATTGATACTCTGTCTAAGGAGTGCCATAATATGCTGCTATGTCATAGACTGGAAAGTTTTCCTATAACCTTTGAACCTTTGTTCACTGTACTTTCTATTTGTACTGTAATGAATTGCACAATAATAAATATATGTCTTAGTGTCTGTTTTATCTTTACTATATCCCAGATTTAACTGAATAATACATATTTTCATATCTCTAACTGGGGAGAATAGTGGGATACATTGGCTTTATTTTTTATATACTGTATAGAGTTTTTTAAATCAAAAAGAACTTAAAATGCTTAACAAGGTTTTGAAGTGGTGCACTAGTTACGCATTGTGAGCAAATTCTACAAAAGTAGTGGAAGGGCTTAAAATGCAAAATATTAACTTTTTATTTGTTTTTTTTTTTTAACCACATATTCCAATAAAAATGCAACACTTAACTTTAACATACTGCAAACTTAAACATGATACTGATGAGGACAAACTCTTTAATCCAAACAAAACAACGTGATCATTTCTTTTGGACTTCTACACGTCTTTGAGCGTGTCTTGACCTTTAGGGTTCTCCAGCCAGTGTGGAGGCCAGCTGGCCTTAATGCTGGGCCGCTCCTTTAGCAGAATATGATACTCTCCTAGTCTGGGATAACGCTCTGCTGATAACCTAAGACAGAGTCACAACACAAAAAGACATTAAATAAAAGCTAACTATTTTATTTGTATTTATTTATTTATTTATTTGTACTATTATTGTAATTATTATAAATGTTTGTATTTACCCAAATCTAAAGAGAGTGGCCACTGTTGGAAAAACGGTCACATCTGCCAATGTGAAGTGCTGACCCGCCAGGAAAGGGCCTGAGCCCTAAAACACACACAATAATACAGTTGTGAACCGGTCAGCAAATGTTAGCCATGCATTTATTTGTAGTGTATACAAACCTTCTGCAAGTAACCTTCCCAGAGCTTCAGTTCAGAGGTCAGTGCTTCTTTGTTTCTCTTTAGGGCTGAGTCATGCCTCTCCTCCTCAGGAACAAACCAAGTGTAGTAGATCACTGCATCTAAGAAGAAACAGGACAAATGTCAGTATTAACAAACAAGGCACAGCAGTTTTGCTTCATTTAACCTACACTGTATTTAACATACATCTGATATAATCTTGAATAAATATAGATGAGGGTTTTAATACATTTGGGTGTAGTTTGCATATATTTGAAAATTAAAATAGAAGTACATTAAGTAAAAACTAAAAACTGTCCTGCCTATACATCAACAGAAGGGGGCAGTGTTTCATAAGATACTGTTTTGCAACCTCTAAATAAAGGACCAGCTGAAATTTTACTATAAACGAAATTGTATATATATTTTACATAATTATAAATAAACAAGACTTGATGGTGTTTTAAATATATAAATACGTGTGTGCATCATGTGAGGCCTTGTCTTACTGAGTTTCTCGTAGAAGGACAGACCCTCAAACATGCGCTGGTACATGAGGGCCATTTCAGCAGGGCTGTCTGGGGTCAGTTTATTTCCCTGGGACTTGAACTGACTCTGTTATCACAAAGAGTTTGGACATGGGTATCCATTTTGTCATAAAGTACTTACAACTATAATATTAATTTTAAATATAAACTTCTCACCTCCAGGTATAAACAAGCTGCATAGGATTCATTCACTATGTTGTCCCCATGTTTGAAAGTGGGAAGCTGAGAAAAACAAAGGCAAAGTTGAGTTGATAATTTTGTGAAATGTTAGTTGGCAAATAAAATAACTGATGGGACAGACCATTAGTGATTTATTACTAGGATTACTACTTGAGCAGCAGTAGCCTAAAACCATATTGGCCTACATACATTCTTCGCTCAGCTCCTGTTGTACTGGTGCTTAATCCATTTCCAGTTTCGGCTCCAAGAGTGTAATACAAAGTTACAAAATTAAATACAAAATTTTTACACTATAAATACGTTAAATTTCGTATTTTTAATTTCCTCTTATAAAGTTATGACTGGGATCGTTCGCTAATAACTCTAACCAAACTGCGAGCGCAAACTGAATGCGTCACTCATAAAATGGCCACTTTAATAAACTATTTCACTATCCACTACTGAACCTTCAGGACAAACCCTACCTGTCCTCTGGGGTTTAAGTCTAACACTTCTTGTGACTTGTGCTCCATTTTTTCAAAGGAGAGCAGTTTTTGGTTGTAGCCCTGCAGGTTCTTCTCCTCCAGAGCGATCATAACCCTCCAACAGGGGGGAGAGCCGGAGCCCCACAGCAGAGTCATGTCCTGGGCCATGTTTTGCTTTGTTTTTTTTTTTACACGGTATAGATGCCTACAGGTCTGCAGACCGCAGTCAGATTTCACGGAGAGTATCAAGTGTCCAGCTAGCAGCATATAGGAGGCGTCTTCTACTAGACTTACAAACTAAAACCCCAGATGCTTTACCGCCCTTCACTGGTCAGGAGGGGGACTGAAGGAAATAACTTGCTATGCCCATATGTAAATGTACTTAAAGGTACTAGAGGTAAAGGTAGTATGCGCTCGTACTGGTTTGAAAATAGTACTGCAGTCTAAATCTAAACAATGGTCTGTGGGTTGTCAGTGTTTCCGCTATTGTGATTAGACAAAGGCAATGCAGGGTTTTGTAACTGAAACAACTTGGGCTTTATATTCATTTTTTTATTGTGACTAAATTAGCTTTACCATTGTTATTAGTAAAACTAATAATTTATATATATTTACCTCATATCTTGGAACACATGTGGGTGATTTTTATGAATTATAAAAATATATATACTGCTCATAGCACCTTTATGTATCCTTAATTTTACTTTGAATACATACCTACTTCTACTTGAGACATATTATTTTGCAGTAACAGTAATTTTACAGGTTTTGCATTCTTCTTCCATCTTTGCCTATGAGGGTATGTGAGTTTTTTCAAATTGACTTCAGTTCACAAATTTCCAAAACATCCACAGCATTAAAAACAACAATAATGTTTATTTCTTTTACAAACTGTACACAGCAACACATGAAAACATGTTTGTTAGAGATCCTTAAGGTTGTCATATCCTTGTGGGCTGGGGAGCCAGTGTGGGGGCCAAGTGGCTTTAATGCTCGGCCTGTCTTTTAAAAGGCTGTAGTATTTGGCCAGTTTAGGGAAGCAGCCAACAGATAAACTAAGGATAAAAAAGAATGACAGGATTACTTAAAAAAACAAACAAACCATAAGAACTGCTGACATATTTCTTACCCAAAACGAAATGCAAAGGCAATGTTTGGAAAGACAATCACATCAGCTAGTGAGAAGGCTCCAGTCAGGTATGAGCCTGGTGCCACCTTAATAAGAACACAAATGTAAACACACTATATACAGTGTGTTGTTGAACAGTCCTGATTTTGAATGTGTGCTCTGGCCATACAGCACCTTCTGCAGGTAACTCTCCCAGAGCTTGAGTTCAGCAGCAAGAGCTTCTTTGTGCCTGCTCAGAGATGACTCAAGCCTTTCCTCTTCAGGGACAAACCAGTCATAATAGATAACAGCATCTAGACAGATTTACATTTCTATTACATGTCTATACATCATAATATAATCATAGTCAGACTCAGAGCTACTCTCTTTGGAAGCTGTTTAAAATAACTCTAACTCCATACCTTGAATGTTGTAAATAGCACTGCAATAAGTTCATAAGTTGATTTTTTTTACAGTGTAAATGTATATGTCATACTAAGTTTGTCCGTAAGTGTGAGTCCTTCCATCATGCGCTGGTATGTCAGTGCTTTCTCCTCTGGACTGTCAGGCATCAGCTTTGTTCCCTGTGACTTAAACTGATCCTTAAGAAAACAAAATGTTTACATGTTTTTGTTTTATTATTATTATTAGGGAAGGCTTTAAGAAGAGGTTATTCCAGGTGGCTTCATGTATTACCTCCAGATACAAACATGCAGCAGCAGACTCATTCACAATGATGTCTCCATGTTTAAAGGCAGGAAGCTGACAGAATAAAACATAGCTAGGAGTAATGTATTTGCAACCTGGCAGAATCTTGTGTGCAGTGTACCTGTCCCCTTGGGTTGATCTCCAGCACTTCCTGACTCTTGTGCTCTCCTCTCTCAAAGGACAGCAGCTTGTGTTTGTAGCCCTGCAGCCTCTTCTCTTCCAGAGTGATCATGACCCTCCAGCAGGGGGGAGAGCCGGCCCCCCACAGGAGACTCATGGATTTGGCCATGGAGAAAGTATACACAAAGTACAGAGGCAACAGGAATGAGAGCCTACAACTTTAAAATCAAGCGTGTGCAAAAAGCAGTAGTGCTAGTGGTGCCGTTTATTACACCTCATTGATCCAAAGGTTAGTCTGTGCTGCCATGCCCACTTTTGTGCATACCTTATAAAGTATTCACTTATGACTACTAGTAAAAGTATAAAACATAGCCACATTTCATACACTATGCCCTTATAGTTTTGTTTTTTTATTGCAGGAAGTGTATACAGCATTTCAAGTGTAAGTGTATGCAACAATGGCTGCACATTCAGCTCACTGCTCTGTATTTGACATGTGATCCCAAATGTCACACAATTTGTTCAAGTTAATATAAAGTACAATGTGACCACTATGTTCAATACAAATACAGCTGTGTCCTTTGAGCAAAAAATTAAAAACCCATATGAGAACTGATGTATTTCATTTTAAATACAATTCACAGAATAGCTTCTTTAACACCAGCCTATAATACAAGTTTCTACAGAAATTACAAAAATAATACAGAACCTGAACACACTGTACTGCATGGTATAGTACCTATTCGCAGCTATCAAGGGCATTTACACATGTTGCAGAACTCTCTTGTTGTCCTTCAAACTTTAGTTAAAAAGTCCTTCACTTTTTACACTTTACAGTTCATTTCAGATATAAAACATTTTTTTTCTTTTGTTTTTTAGTCCAGTCTATCTCTCACCAAGAGAACATCAAGAATGAGAGTGTAAGGTGCAATATTCCACACAACATTTGACAACAAAAACACAATCTGAGAATTGCAAATAAATACTGAAAACAATTAGGCAAGTAAGTAACCTGTGTCCATCACACAAATGACAAAGTGTTATCGGCCTGTAGCTGGGATTATATAATGTCAGATTCTGGTAAAGCAGGAAGGTAAATGAAGTGTAATGAAGAAATGGCTAAAGGTACAATGATGTCCCTTTAAAGGCACTTAGATGAAAACCAAAACATTTGAGTAAAACACTCATCTAATAGTATACCTGAAGAAGTATCAAAAAAAGGTTAGCCTTTTATAATTCTTTGTAACTGAATGCAATGTACAAAATAGTCTAAAATACCTGCAATTTATACAACTCAAATTCACAGCTTAAAATAAAGAAAACATGTAGCAATATAAAAGCTGTATTGACAAAATATTTGGAAGAATATAATAAATATTCTAATCACTTAACGACATTAATACCAATTTATAAGATTTATTCATTTATAACATTCTTTATTTTTCCCTGCTTTACCTCTGTTTTATATTTTGTATTACATTTAAGGAATTGGGTCCAGCATTGTTCGGACACAGGACATATTAGCAGCTGGCATAGACGTGTGTGAGCAAACACCATTGGATGAAAAGATCTACTTTAAGCGTCCAGCAGGCTGAGGTGTTTATAATCATATTTCTGGTTCTGGAGAATCAACTAATCCTAAAGCAAGGGCCTCTTCTGGGGTCAAACCACTTTTCAATGTTCGTCTCACTGCAATGAGAAGAAATGAGTTTTTACATGACCATATGCAATGTCAATACACTTTTCAGTCTTTGGCTCTTACAGGATTTACGGTTGGCCCTGGACCTCCTCCGTTCTCTGGGCTGGGCTCGTGACGCAGGACCTTGAGTGGCTGACCTCACTATACGCTCCATGATCTCATCAGCAGCGTCTTCTCCGGTGATTTGTGCATCTTCAATAGCAGGGGTCCTGGTCTGCATGGTACGACCTGAGAAGGAAAAACATTATTTGCTAAGGATTTTTTTGTGCCAAGAAATGTTCTCTTCCATGCCTAAGCAGCCTCTCTCACCTCCCCGGCCTGGCCGTGATCGCGTGCGTGTCCGTAGCCCTGGCACTGCACTTACTTCTTTGTCTCCTCCACCAAGACTGGTTCTAAGGACAGCTTTCATATTCTCATGTTCTGCAGCATCTTCAGCCTGACCCAGTCCTTGAGGCTGCTCACTATGCTGGCTGCTGCTTGGACCACTGTTATTGTTGCTTGAGCTGTAACGGCCACACTGAACACAGAACGATAAAGAATGAGTGCTTGCAAACTGTGACAGGAAGTATTTAGAGTTGATTATAACTCATTCAGAAACACAAAGAAAAAGCCAAAGATTCAGCCAATTCAGCTTTGAATAATGTTGTTTAATGTGGAAAAGAAATAATAAAATGGATTAAGAGTTAGGTGTCTCATGCAATATGACAAACAAAAGGCAGCACACATGGTGATACCTCATTCTCCTCTTCATCCTCAGACTACAAGGGAAAAACAGTGGAAGTCAAAGATATGAAATGTAAGGAAAAGCCAAAGTGGATTTGAAGTGAATATGAAAAAGATGGAGCCAAAACAGAGAGGTAGTATTTAAAACAGTGGTATTCTCTGATACTCACAGGATCATTGACATCCATGATCATTTTCCCCCTTGTTTTGTTGCGCTCACGGTGGTCGGCCCTTTTCTGTTTCTGTTGTAAGACACGTTCTCGGGTAGTCCGATATTCTAGTGCAAACTCGCTCAGTATTTTACTAAATCTGTGGACACTGATTTCTCTAACGCTGTAAGCCGGTTGACCAAGGAACAGCAGGAATGAATGGAATCTAAAGGAAAGACAGAGTTTAATTCAAACTTCATCACATACTGAGACACAATGCACAAGGAGAGACTGTAGTGAAAGAAACTACCTGTTGATGATTCTGCGGTGAACAATCTTGAGGATTATTATTCTCTCTGCACAATCTTTAAGGAAGTCAGACATCTTTTGCTTAAGCTGAGGCTTCATCTCATGCTTGGCTATCACCTTAAGATGGTCCCATGAGGCTTTGCAGCGCCGTTCCATTTGACACAGATTTTCTTGCAGCTGGTCAAAATCCACCTGGGGCAAACCATGGCAAAATTAATTTCTGGCTATTGTAAAAAAAAATTTGCAAAGTGTATAATTTACTTTGGCTGTTCTTGTGATGGCTCCAATCTCAGAGTAAAGGTCTGTGCTCTGAGGGAAGTTCTCCACCACTATAGAGCAGGCATGATGCAGCAATGACTGTTTATGCACTGTGTCTTTTACTTCTGGAACCTTCTCCAAATATGTCAACTCGAAGCCTTTGGCCTATGGACATAAAAACACAATTTTTTTTAAAGGTAACTTAACTTTTCATGGCAAACAAATAAATCTATAAGTCTAGGATAGCACTTTGAAAAAGGTTATGTTGTTTGTTATTACACATACAGTTTTTAAACACAAATACAATTTAACGGGATAAAGCCCAGTCATTAATTTAGTGACTACTACAATTAACTCTGATGCTGATGCTGTGATTCTGATTTCACAGTGAGATATAAATGGTATCAAAAAGAGCTATTTTGACATTTTAGTATGACTTACATTGCTTCCATTAAGGAAGTTTCCAATAGAGAGCAGGGTAGAGAGGATGTATCGAAGAGTTTTGTTTTTCTCTAGCTGCTCCATTCCTTCTTTTAGATCCTGCAGCGGTTCAGCTACTTCCTGGGATAAAGAAACACACACCCCTCATTAACCCAGTCTATTAACACGCCCAGTGTATGACTCAACCTGCAGTGATTTGTAGCAGGTGACGTTTTTTAAACACAAATCATCTGTGTTTGTTTAAGACCTTGAGAACCTGTTCAGTTGTTACCTAGGTCACCAGTTGGTATCAAATGCGCTTCTTTTAACCTTTTTGTTTTGTAAAGTTCTGCTTGCATGCATTTTTTATCATTGTGAAAAGTCTTTAATTAAGAAAATGTGAATATTTGCAACAGTGCAAAGACAGTGATTCAGATTTTAAGGATTGTTTAAGCCTTTCTGATTTTTTTCCTCTTAGGCAAGAATCTTATTTTCCTCCAACTAAACATCCAAAAACTCAACTATTTAACAGAGTCATGGCGGGAATGTCGCTTGGTTTAAGTGCAGTAAGAAATTATGGCCAACATGGGGAGATTAAAGACATCTACTTCCTGAAGAAAACTATAACATTTACAGGATCACCACAGACAGGTGGTTTGCTTTTTATTCTTGCTCTGACTTTGAACTTGAATCCTCCTGGGTGTACTCTTGTGTAACAAACAGGGTACAAAAAAGAGGCGCTGCAAAGAAGTATGCACATAAGGTTATGATGTTATGAGGTAACTATGATGGTGTTTTGTTTGTTTTCTGTGCAGGGATGTTGATACATGGACATTACACATCTCACACAAATGCACACATGTTGTGCATATGTGCCCAAATGTGCTGCATTACATGCTACATGGCAGGTGGTTTTAATGTCCATGTGTGGTTAAACTCTGCGCTTGCTTGACTGAACATTTCAATGCACAAATATTATGTTTACAAGCAATTACTAATCCATATCTAAAATGTTAAATATTGCCAATTTATATGGCGTAACCACTGTTGATGAACTGTTGTGTTTTCACAAACCTTCTCTGTTGCCTCATAGTCCATTTTAAAGGCCCAGAGCTGAAGCCTGGCAGAGAGCTCACTAATGGAGGAAAGTGTGAGGAGGAACTGCTCTGCTGAACCAAGAGGGAGGTCAGGATTAACCAGCTGGGCCTCCTGGATCCTCTGCTTCTCCTCCTCAGTGGGAATCATGGTCAAGATTTTCTGCCAGGAGTGGACAAAGAGACATGTAGAAGACTAGGATCCAGTAGGTTTAACAAATTACACCCTGGTGACTACTCACCTCTATGCCCTCTTTGTTAAGTGCATATTCATCAAAGTTAAGTATGGCTGTTTTGATTGTGCGGGGTGGGGGCAAAACTGTGAGACCAATGTTGATGGCATTACTTCTTTTGGAAGTCAAGTACAATTATTTCCTGGCGCTTTCCATCAGCTGCTGTTTTCTGTTGCACAAAAAATAAAAGGATCAGTATTTCATCTCTTCTCCCTTCACCTTCTAGTCTATATGTGGTCCATAAGAGGGTGCTGTACTGTTCAGTGAACTATTTGTTGTACCTCTCAATGTTTATCTGAATTTCCTTACCTTTGTTATGGCCATTTCCTTCGACTTAGTCTCAAATAGGTGTTCCAGTTTACCAGTGTCCACCTTTACAGGATCCAGCTTGGACCAGAAGGAGTCCCCCCTCCACTTGTGGTCTCTATAGTGAGAGTCATTTGGATGCACCTGAGCCCAAACAGTACAAGAAAGGTCTGAATTTGGTAATACATTTTGTAAAAACAAATATATTTAAAAAAAAAATTATTAAAGAATTGAAAAGACTACACAAACAGGAACATCAGTCGGCTCAATACACTAAAAGAGGTTGTGTTTTAAAAAAAAAAATGCATTTTTATGGCTTGTACTATGTGAGCTTGGCTCACCTCACTCCAGAAGAGCCTTATGGTCTTCTTCTTCTTGTTGAAGAGGGGTGGCTCTGGAGCTGAAGGCATTGGAGCTAGTGCACTAAACATGGGGGGAGGAGGAGGCCTCATGATCCCCAACAGCGGTGGAGGTGGTGGGCCACAGCCCAGCATTGGTGGAGGTGGAGGAAAACGGGGAATAAAGGGTGGAGGGGGAGGCGGAGGGGGTAGGTCGCCACATCCTCCCATCAATGCAGCGTCCAGAACATTCTTGTCGTCGTCTTCGGTCAGATCAGTGAAGCTGATGTCCCCGATGCGCAGCTCTCGAGGGCTGGCCAGCAGCTGGTCCCAAATAGTGTCTGATTCTTTTTTGGGTGGGGGTGGAGGAGGAGGAGGAGGCTCATTCACCGATGTCTCTCGCAGCAAGTGAGGTGAACCCAAGTCCTTCACCAAGTCTCCAAAGCGCTCAGCAAATGCCCTAATGCTGCCGTGCTGCTCGGACATTTCAACTCTTTTGTCACTGCCCTGAGTCTCTTCTATCTGACTGTCAGCCTCACCCTGGCCGTCCTTGTCCTCCACCTCTCCCTTTTCTCTTTCCACCTCCACTTCCTCTTCTTCCTCTTCATCACTGGCCTTTTTGTTTTGGGAGTAAAGCATATCCAGCATGAAGAGTTTGCTGTCAAGAAGTTTGTTGCAAGACTCCTTCACTTCTGGCTCCTTAAAGCCTAATAAAAGAAAAAAATAAGAATGTATTTTAGGCAAGGAACCTTCTCATCAATGTTTTGAAACGTCTGTGTAGGTCCTCAGTCATCCAGGAAAAATCAGTAAACAAGGTTAAACAAGAAGGTCATCTGGACCAGGTTTGTTTTTAGAATACATTTCGCCTTTACTCTGAAGAGCCTAATTATTTCTGAGGAAAACTGCTGTTAGAGTGGAGATTTATATACAGTAGTTCCCTCACAGAGGGAGTGGTTAAACCTGATGAGACACAGTAAATAACAATCAGCAGCTGAATGGTCTGGACTGGAGTCCAAGACAGGGTTGTTACCTACCTGTGATCCATTAGCATAAGGTCCCTCTGAAATTGATGGTCTATTGTTAGAGTGAAACTTGTCCATACCATTCAGCTGCTGATTGTTGTTTACTGCCCTGAGTCTCATCAGGTTTAACCACTCCCTCTGGGAGGGAACTATTGTATTTAAATCTCTACTCTTAACAGCAGTTTTCCTCAGATATGATTAAGCCCTTCAGAGTAAGGGCAAAACATCTTCTAAAAAACAACCCTGGTCCAGATGACCTTCTTGTTACCAATTATTTACCAATGTTTTGAAAATATTAAAAACATGATTTTTATCAAACCAACCATCGTCATTGCTGGCCCTCTCCTCTCTCTCTAGAGTACTGCTGGCAGAGGAGATGCTGGATGCAGAGCAGTTGTCCTTCTCGTTCACTTCCTCATTCTGTCGCTCTTTGTCACTGAGGATCCCACTGTCCTCCCCAGCTTCCTGTGTCTCCTGTTGTGGCTTGGGCTCACACTCCTCCTTCACGTCTTCCTTCTCCTCTTCTGGTGCTGCTCTTTCCTGCTCTACCTCTTCCTGTCCTTCCTCTTCCTGCTCTTCTTCTTTCCGCTCTTCCTCGTCTTCCTTCTGCTCCACCTCTTCTTCAGCAAGGGCTTCTGCCTCCTTTTCCTCTGCTTCTACACTAGCACTGGAGTCATCAGCCTCCCCTTCAACACAATCAGGATTATTAAGGTTTAGTCAAGGACAAGTACAGGGAAGATTTATTGGATATAACAAAATGTTTTATGATTTGATACCATTGAGTGACAAAAAGCTAGCATCATCTGATTCAGGATTATTTAGGGATAATTTGATCCTCCAACAATGCTTCTATACACAACTAGTAACACTAAAGGTATTATTTGCTGATTAAAATCTTAATTTAGTGTCATCAGGAGCAGTGGACATCTCAGCAATGCTCAAGAATTAACAGAGATTAAAACTAGAAGAATTCAGTTCACATCGCCTTAGGTCAAAAGTAGTTAAAACCTACAACAACCTTTAGTATTTCAACAGTTGTTCTGTATAAGCTACACATGTGACACTCTCTCTTATCAACACATATCGCACACATAAGATGAAAAACAAAACTACACCCCTATACTAAAGTCAACAATGTAGCAGACATAGAAAGGTGGGTTGTCCCTGGCAGGATATGAACAGGAAATGAAGAATTAAGTTCCTGTTTATGTGAAAACACACTCGTGTACACAGTACACACAGGTAAGTTGCAGTACAGTCCATGTAGTGATGCAGGCAGGGTTAAAATAACATGAGACTGTGGCCCTTACACACTGCTCTATTTGAGCTACAGTACCTCAGCTCATGGCTCCACATGCACGCAGGTCGAACACAAGGGTGTTTACTTATGCAAGATGTTTGGCATTGCCTCTAAAAAGCTCTTTCAAGTGCACATTTGACCCCTTCACCCACATCTTCTCTACTGGTTGAGTAAAATACTAGGGTTCCCTCCCGTTAATATTTTTCACTATTTTCTTTTCCTTTAGCCTTCAACTTTGGACTACATGTTCTCATTTCAATAACAAGCTGCAAGCTGAAACAATTCAGTAGTTAAGAAACATTGCTCTGGGACACACTAGTTTGAAATTAATTGATATCAATTTGGTTTTATTGTAGAGGAAAATTTTCCACAAAACAATTATTTAAAGAACTTAAATACCTACTTATAAACAACACATAGTTTATATTACATACACATATTACATATTAACCATCCACTTAGATTTTAAATAAGTAGCTTGTTATTTTAATTACTAGGCTTAGTAGGCCAAGACAGCAAAACTTGTACATATATTGATAAGCTCTAACTTGTTGTTAGTAAAGGCTTATGTGTGTACTGTTGCACTGTGAGTGTCCTACCAGTCTCATCAGGGGGTGTGTAGGGGGTGGATGCCTCAATGTCAGCGTCTCCTTCGTCCTGGGAGGTGAACGAGGATGGGGTACTGCTGCGCGATGATGGTGGCCAGGCCTCTGAAGGTTCAAAGTTCAGGTCAAAGTTGGGATGAGTTCTTGATGGCCTAACTCGCGTCCTCTCATACTCCTCAGCTGCCAGCCGCTCCACGTTCTTGTACCTGAGAGGAACGCAGAAACAATGAATGTTCTGTCCTGCACTGGTGCTTCCCTCGATGCTGGTCTGTGCCAAAAATTCAGCTAACCCTTTACAAAGCACATTTATCAATTGCTTGAAAAATAACTTGTCATAGTTGTGAGACAGATGAGTCATGAATAGAAAACAAAAAGAGAAAAGTCAAAAGCTAAAATTAGCTGCTCAAAAGTGAATCAAACATAATTTGTTAAAGATGCTTCGTTGTTAGCGCTTCCTTGTCCTTTTCCTTTCTCTTCTGTCCGCCTCTGTGTTCCTCTCCCTCTTTTTCACCCAACCAAAAGCATTTAAAGTGCTTACATTGAACTTTGGCAGGATTGTGAGCACTGAGTCGACCTCTTGGCTGTATTTTTTAAACCCCTCCTCTTTCTCATCTAACCTTAAATGTGTGGTGCTTCTGTTTAGAATTCATTAGCATTAAACCACTTCAGAGGCCTGAGAAACTGGATACTCTATGTTTGTAAGAGTGTGGTTTTTGGAACAACTGTGTCAGTCTAATTGAAACTAATAATCTATGTAAATAAGGAATTATTAATGATCTCATGAATAGCATAACATTTGTGATCTTATGCAGCCTAAATTAATTATCTAATAGCACATACAATACTTAAAAGTAGAGGTGTATCTGTTTATGGAGTAATTTTATGGATTTAATGATGAAATTAAACAATGCAACAATATTATCCAGTTTTATACAAATATATAAAACTACATAAATAATTAAATAAAATCATTTTTGTTATGAGTATCTGGTGAAGTATTGCCATTAGACTGTTGCTGAATGTTTCTTGGTCTGCCGAAGGGTTTTTTACTGTTATCCTTAAAACTGTAACAAAGGAGGACCTTAATAAGCCTCATTGTACTTTTTGCTGCTTCTCAAACACAATTCGGTTGGTCCTGAGTATGTTTTTTTCTTGTTATATATACTTGTTTGAGAAAAAAAAAAGAAAAAAAATCCTAACAACACACTCAGAAAGAAGTATTTTCTGGTTATGGTCAAGTCCAATCTTTGCATTTGCATATGAACTGAGTGTAAAAAGCTTGACCAATTCTGATTTTGAATGTGAATGCAAACAGGACTTTGGCAGATCCTTGGCGTGGAGTTCTCAAAAGAGAACAAATAAAATGGGTTTAGTATCCTTTCAGTCTTTGGCAGCAAAGGGAACCTTTTTAACCTGAAAACAATTAGCCTATTACAGTGGCTCCTAAACCTCAGAGTGAAATGTACTCCCTCTGGGTATAAATGCATGTGTTGTTTTGATTTAGTTCACACACTCACCTCTCCTCTCGTGCATGTCGGGCCTCTTCCATTTTATCCACATAGTCGCGGCTGTGAGGAACATGAAAACAGAGAGGTTCTAAAAATAATAATCAAGCTTTCAAATAAAATAAATAAAGTATGGTTTTCTTCACTTGGCAAAGTGACACTTGTGCAATTTCTGTATGCAAGCAATTAGAGTGCACATACTTTAGGCATGTTACAAAGCACATCATGTTTTCTTTTGTATAATTTATTACTGTATAGAGCTATTTATACAAGTCTGAGGCACCTGTGCTTGTTCCTCTCCTCTCGCTCAATCCTCTGCAGGCGCTCCTCTCTCTCCACACGACGTCGCTCTCTCTCAGCTGCCAGTGACTCTTGGTGCTGTCGGTATGATGACGACAACAGGCCTCCCAAAGCCGGCCTTCACAAAATACAACAGGCAGGTAGAGCTATCACAAAAGTGCCCATTTTGCTGATGGCTTTTAAATATGTTATTATATCCTGTAATCAGTGTGTATCAAATATCAAGTATCAAGGGAATTGAATGCCTAGTCTCACATGTAAGCTTGAATGGATGCCATGGATTGATAGACAAAATAACAAAAATAAAAAATCTCACTCCGAAGTACACTGAGTTGGGTGCTTTGACTGACCTTGTGGGTGTAGGAGGGGTGCTCACAGAGGGGTAGGACATGAAACCTCCATTCCTAAAGAAGAGAGCAATAGTTCACAGTGAGTGACCTCCCCATTAAGTAAGCTGCATTGACGAGATGGTCAGTGTGGCGTCAAACTGAACGAGACAACTTATTACATAACAGGAATGCTGTTAGTGCAACACGAGAGTGACCCTAATTAGCAACAACTAGGGTGTTTATTCCCAAAAGTCTCTCAAAAATTCCTGGTAAGGTGTTCCCTCTCAGTTACTATACACTGTAAGCATGAAAAGACCTTTTGATTCTTTGAAGAAGAATATTTACTTTGACAAGTGAAAGAGCATGTGCTAACAACCAACCATCAACTAAAGTATCACATCTAGACTAAGGGATTCTAATAAAGTGCAACAAGTTGGAAAATTGATACTTTTGTGTTATAAATTATAGACTCAATTTGCTTTATCAGATCATATAAGGTATAATAAAAACCTTCTCTAATCTATGTTAAGCTCTACTAAAAGGATATCAGGGCCTACTATAATTAGATCTACAAACTGAATCAACTAAATTTACCAATGGCATATGCCATTTACATTGTGTACAATATTAACACTCACACAACAAATAATTACTGAAAAAAGCTGGGAAAACAAAAATTTTGAAAGGAAAGAGGAAGTGAGGACAAGGCTGTGATAGTAAAGGATAAAAACGTATGGTTGATGAATATAAGAAATAGTTGGGTAAGCATAGGGATGAAAAGTGGAATGTGACAACCAAAGAGTGCCGTGATTGAGGAAAGGCAGAAAAGATCTTTAAAGAAAAAAAAGTGACTGAGCCAGACAGGTGAAGGAGGTAATAAATTAATTGAGTGGTGAAAAGAAATCCAAGCTGGTGCAAGAATAAAAGAAAGTGAACAGCAAAAGGAAAAGTGTGATGTGCAGAAAAGAATCCTTGGAAGTCCTCATGAAAGAGGGAGCTCTGACAGTCCGTCTGACCTGGGAGGTGTGGATGTGGGTGACTCTTCTGTGGGTTTGACTGGAGATGGCTCCTCATCAAGGTCATAGGAGAAGAGATGGAACGGTGAGTGGGGTGTGTACAGGAGGCGGTCAGGTGAGGGACGATTGGTGCCACGCTGCGGCGGGCTGATCTCCTTAGAGGCTGGGACAGTCACTGTGGATTTTTTCCTGGCCAGCAGTGTGGCCAGTAAAGAAGGTTGAGCTGGTGGACTCAGAGGGGACGGGGACGGGGAAATGGAGGGAGAGTTGGAAGAATACGCAGAAGATCCTGTTGGCAATAGCTCATTTGGGCTTCTTTGCACTTCTTCTTTGATACTGTCTTTTCTGGAAGTGATGGAGATGGACTGAACAGTTGTTTGATGGACTATGGATGGAATACGTCTGACCAGGCTGGGAGAAGAGCACCACAGCAGACAAGAAACAGTTACTTGACTATAGGCAAATGAAAAATATAACTTAATAACAATTCTTACAATTATTTAAAGGAAATGGTTCATTTCCTTTTATACTAGCTCTTGTTGTAATGTTAGATACTAAACTGTAAACCCCAAGAATAAAATAACGTCAAAGTTGACTTGTCTAGTGGATAAATTTGTTATATACACTGAATACACTGAGCAGCTTGATGGTTCAGGTAAAACATGTATTTTGTAGTGTAGGAAATTTTGTGAAACCATATTGAAACCCATTCAAGCAACGCATTCACAGGTTAGTATAGTGGGAATATAGTGCTAAGCCTCGAGGTGACAGTTAAAGATATCATAGTTCCACTAGTCCCTATACCTGGGTGAGGTCTCACTAGACATTGTTTGAGCCTCTCCCTGCTCATCTGAGTCTGACTCAGTGACTGGAGTCTTCTCTTCCTCCTCCTCCCCATCCTCACATTCCTCTTCTCTGCAGATGCACAGGAGGGGAGGATATATGCAAATAGAAAGGTGGTTTGAAGAAAAGATGTAATACATAGAAAATCATGCAAAATATAAAAATTGCAAACTTGGAACAAGATGAAGGAACAATTAAGGTAGGATAAAAGGTAAGAACACAAATATCAAATAGTGAGATGAATGGAATTAGTAAAAGAAAATTAATCAACTGATTCTCATGCATATGAATAAAACACTGATGGAAGAAGAAGAGAAGGGTACACGTAGATACCTGATCTGCAAACAATGCCACTTGTAAAAACACCTGAAAATGTCCTTATTCTTATTCTGTTAGTGACATAAGAGTATATAACAAAATGTTGTGAACTACATCCTCCCACAAAAATCAGTGCATATATTGAATAGCAAGTAAGATAACATTTCTTTACAGATTGTTGAACTTTTCCATTAAAGTTAAAAGTATCTATCTTCTGTCACAGAGGTGTAGGAGTTTATACTAACAATCTGCAATGTAGTCATTGGTTGTACTGTCTAATAATTTATCTATAAGTACATAAATAAAGATGTACATAAAAGTTCTTTGTTAGTTAGGAACATTTACGCAAAGTAACCAAATGGCTTTGAAAGCCTCATAGTGTAGAAGCACACAGCAATGAAAAAAGCCTGCACTGTTTTATAATGTGAATGCTTGCATAAGGGTAAAAAAGAACTGTAAATGTTTTTAGTCTGAGTTCAAAGGAAAACCAGTGCTTAATGTCCCATGTTACAGCACAGAGGGGAGGGCAGTGTTTGTAACTGGCTGTACTGAAGTGCACAAAGGTCAGAACAGGACTTTATCTGGGTCGCATTTCAACTTACATAGACGGTAGGCAACCTGACAGTGCTCTAGTGCAGAGAGTTCAAGTACAAGACAGTCAGAACCCAGCGATCTGGAAACATTTAACAGTTTGCTATTACAAAGTGTGTACTTGTCTTACCTGTCGCTCATGTCCTCTGGTCTTTGTCCACTGAGTGGTGGAAGGCCTGCTCTCTGTGGAGACGCAGGGCTGCAGGGTGAGGCGTGACCGGACCGGTTCAGAGATGCTCTACGACTCTTCCTCCTCTGTAACCCGGGCTTCTTGTCCCCTACTTCAAGACTGGGCCGCCGTCTGTCCCGCCGTCCTGTTGGTGGGGGCTTGTCATCATCACCATCTTCATGCCGGAGTGTCATCTGAAAAAAAAAAAAAGTTAACAAGGAGTGTCACACAAAATGAAATATTAAAGCAATAAACATTTTACAAACCTCATAAATGTTGAGCTGCTCCACTAAGTCCAGATCGGTTCCCTTGCGCCCCAGGTGCCTTTGAGACACAGTCTCCATGCCCTGCTCCTCTAAACTATCAACCATATCATAGAAAGAGTCCTGGTCGGGCAGTGCTGCGAGTGTCTAGAAACAGACGTAAAGCACATTGGAACCATGTTGATCGATTAATGTATTGTTTGATTATTTTTTTTTTTACTTTAATAATACCTTGTTGATAAGACTCATGGCATACACCAGTAGTTCTGTATCAACGCCATCCTTCTCATGCAAAATCTCCATACAGTTGGACCATGGCTTACAACCTAGAAATCAATACATAGATATACTAAACGTTTATAAAAATACATCATTCATATGACTTTTGCTTATAGCCATTATGACATAATTTGCCATCACATTCCTCCTCTAGGATAACATTTTTGTACCTCTCTTGGTGTCCACAGAGGTAATGGCCTCTATGAGCAGCGGGGCGTTAGACTCTGAGTACTCCACAAACACAAGCAACAACTTCAGGGCTGTTTTCACCACTAAACGGAACTAAGGAAGAAATGCACAAATGCACAAAGTGACTTAAAATAACCTGTGTGTGGTTTGTTTGAGGTTTGTGTGCCCACAGCTCTATACCTTAGAGCCAACCAGCGTGTAGAGCCACTGGATTGTCTCTGTGTGACCAATGACACCATTCATGCCGTCCACATACAGCATGATCTGCCCCAGAGCTGAGAATAGAGGGGAAGAAAGAGAGCCAATTTAGAAGGATGACTAAACACACAAAACCATTGCACTAAATGACAACTGTGCAGCAACTGTGGATGTGTCTACAGCTATAAATAACAGGGAAAGTCCTCTGGGACTGAGGTTTTGCTTCTGCTTCAAAACAGTAAACAAAGACAAAGTTTAGAACAGTGGCAGATTTTGAGAGTTGGGAAAAGGTTACTTTTTTATTTTATTTAATACTGTTTTAAAACTTTAGTCTCTATTTTCTACTCAAAATGTGTACTTAAACTTTACTTAAGTATTACTTTTTAAGGTTATTTTATGCTACTGAAAAAAACATACAGCTACTACTATTTTTATGACTTTTAATACTACTGCCCTGGACCTTTGGTTGTGAGGCTGTACCACCCACTTTGAAAAAACTTTTCCCCATTTAAAGACCTACTTACCAACGTAAAAGTGATATTTTTACTCTAAAAATGTATAGCCAGAAATTACTTTTTGAAGACAAACTGAAATCAAAAGGCATACCTCTTAGTATATAGTTCTGGTAGTTCTGGTCAGCTTCTGCTCCCACTTTGATTAAACATGTCAGACCTTCAGCCATCACAAACTCATGCACCAGGTCCTTGTCATCCTAAACAAATAATATGTAATTTAAGAGTGAAGTCTGTAAAACCCTTTATTTTATACACATTGATGTTCTTCTTTGTCAGCCATATGATGGCAGCAATGAGCAGAATGTTGATTTCATATAAACATTGAACCAGCTCTGGTACATACACAATGCAATTTTCTGTCAAAAAATCACTCTTGCTGAGTGACTCTTTTCAATCTATTTAAAGCTTTAGAAGCAGTTGTGTCATCTTTAGCTATTGCAATATCTCAACCTGGATTAACCACTCAATCACGTGTTTTTATTTTGCTTCATGCATTTTCAGAAGCTACATTCTTAAATAAGGATTCAGACACAAAAACAACAGCAAAACACCCACACAGGGACAGAGAAGGTCAAACAGAAATGCCACGTTGATGGATTTCCCTGTCATCATGGAAGCACACAGCGGCCACAACTATCTGACGGACAGCGCACTGACAGTTACTGTATGACAACTGTGTAAATGTTACCTGAAAAATCTGCTTCAGGGAGAACAGAGCCCTTCTCAAGTCACGTCCATTGGAGTTATAAAGCTTTTCTGTAGAGAGAAAGCACATACATACATTTGTAATATATTTTCTATTATGCATCACGCATGATCAAGTTATGTGTGAAGTAAAATTTTATGTGATGTATTTTAAAATTGTAGCAATATGCAAAATTTTCTAACCTTGCATTTTGTTTCTATTTTTTTTTATTTGTAAAAATAGTCTGTTTAAAATTAATTTAAGGCACAATCCAGCAATAGCACAGTCACCTGCAGCAGGCACTTCATCACATTCTCACTGCGTCCTCACAACTCCACACGTGCGAGACTGTATCACACTCATACATACACGCACACGCACACAAAGGTGATTAGAGCTGTATAGGAATGTTAATGAGTGGCTGGCTTGGCTTCAACAGTGAGGTATTCAGGTCACGACACGGAAAGATCTCATAAGCTGTGACTGCTTATGATATGAACCCTATTATCCCTATGCTTGAACACAGACATGCATATCATATGTATATAATATGAGTTTCATTGTTTATTGTATTCATGTGCATGGCAGGACTCATGGATGACACTGTATGGGTGCCAAGCTCAATGACATGACATAATGTTATTGTGTTATAAGTGTTAGGGAAGACCAATCACAATCTAATTTGGAAATTTTGTGTTAGACTGACTTTATCATGTTATTAGTAAACCACAGTATATGTATGGCATTCCAGATATACTCTTAACAGTGAAAAGAGGTATTGTTAGACATACCCAGTCTGAAATTCCCCAATGGAAGAGAACACTTCACCTGCACTTAATTCAAGTTTCAATATACATAAGTAAGTAATTTTATTAAAGGCATCTTTTTGCTCATTTCTGTCACTAATAATCTCCAATGGTGATGGTCAATAGAACATGTATTTTATAAAATAGCACTAATAGTATTATTAAAACTGTATGTTACCGACATAAAAAGTATAACAATTGTGGCAATCTGTCTGAGTGCTCTGCATTAGGTCCAGTGTCTCTTCAGTTCAGTGGCCCTATTGTCCATTTGGGCATCTACAGTTGTGCATCTAAGTGTGTGTCAGCAGGGGGGTTGATAACCTGCATGGACAAATCCCTTGTTTGCATGTTACAGACAAATCCTTTAGCTCACGGACAGGGAGTGGATACAGTAGAAGCCATAGGTGAGGGCAATGCAGGACAGCAACACATCCCCTGATGTGAGCTGGACCTGGGACGTCCACTGCACTGAGTTCTGTTGTTCTGTAGCCTGAGGCTTAGAGAGAAAAGCAAAAAGCTAACCTCAGACCAGGGTTAAAATGATTACTATTTCCCACTCACACATGGGCCAAGCTCACTCCATCTGTGAGGCCTTTAGTGAGATAAGCATCATAACATACATCTGTCATATCATATTATTCCATTCATCAGAGCAGAGAGGCTAACATACAAGTGACATTAACATGCATTGTCATAATAACAACAGTAAAAGAAACAAAAAGATAGTAGCAATTTAATGCAAGTGAAGAACTTATGAGCTGATTTCACTCTCAGGTGCTCTAGCATCTAAAGCCTTGAAACGTTGTCTCACTGAAAGCTGTTGGCTTTTCTACGTCTCCCTGGAAATCAAGTGGCCACTTGATGCAGGGAACACTTACCCACATCCATTCAGAGTCATGATCATGGGCTTGTCACAATAACCTTTAGAGAGATGTCTGCTGAGTGTCAGGAGCATGTCAGCAGCACGGATAAGACTGATACCTTTTTTCATTCTGTATAACTGAGTAAGTTTAAAAATATTAGACAAATATTGCTAATACACAGGGGGGCACGGTGGCAGAGGGGTTAGTGCTCTCGCCTCCCAGCAGGGAGGTCGTGGATTTGATCCTTGAGCCGGCCAACACACGAACTCTCTGGGTGCAGTCTGCATGTCCTCCCCTTGTTACCATGGGTTCTCACCGGGTACTCCGTCTTCCTCCCACCGACCAAAGACATGAATGTGTTAGGATGAATTGGTGACTCTAAATTGCTAGTGAATGAATGTGAGAGTGAATGGCTGTCTGTCTGTGTATGTCTCTGTGTCATTCCTCCGACCAGCTTGTCCCTGTCCAGGCTGTACCCTTCCTAAGGCCCAAAAGTTACTGGGATAGGCTCCAGTCACCTGCGACCCCTTACAGAAGAAGATGAATATTGCTAATACTTGTATACTAACAAACTTGAACAATACAGTACAATGGGACCAAATTGTATCAATTTTGAGAACAGCCGCTTTCACTTTGCATGAAATTTCTGAAAAATATGTTATGAAGCCAAGGCAACATATATTTTGCTCAACATGTGAACACCTAGTGGCAACAAAATAACCTTCCTGCTACAAAGTAAACAGAGCCTGCGAACAGTTTCCCACTGGAACTGAAGGTTCTGCTCCAGTAATATGCTAGGAATTTAAGCCATTTATTTTTGCCTATGTAATCACCAAAAATAACTGAAATTGGGAAGGAATATGAGATTTATTGCATAGGTTGAAAAAAAAATCAGCACAAGTCCCAACATATAGAGGAGTTCTGGGTTTTAGATTTTTGATTACAATTGTGTATGGTAGCTGTTGTTTTTATATTACAACCTCTATATAGATCTAGATCACATTGATAGTTCTATATTGCTATCTTCATATTGTTAACATCACAACACTATAATAAAAAAATCTTTGCCAGCGTTTTATAAGTGAGATTGTGTTAGCTCTCCGAGGAAAATGCCTTTTAAGAAGCTGTGTGTGCTTTAGTGCACGTGTGCATGTGTGAACGCTGGTAAAACAGGGATTCCCCTTGCCTGTGTGCTTAGTCCTACTGCAGTGGCCACATCCCTCTCCTGCCATAATGAGATTACTGGGTGACCCTTCAGCTTTGACTAATCCCTCAACATTTACATGGACCGTCCTCACATTTATAAACAATGCCAATGCAATACCAGGCCTCATCAACAACCAACACAATACTTTGAAGTAGCCAGAGGTTTAAATAAAGTAGAAAATGTTACTCTATTCTCCAGTGGGTATAGGTATCAAACAAAATGCATTTCACTTAGCAAATGTTTACTAGATGCAACCTAGTCACACATAGTCATGGTATATTACATACAGTGCATTGATCATTATATTAGCTAATTAAGTAATTGCTGAGCATTTTGTATGTATACCTATGTGTAGGGTAGATGAGATAAACAGTAACTATATAATTTCACTCAAGTAAAAGTACTTGAAGTACTTTCACTCAAGTAAAATGTACAATCTCTCTATATCTGTACTGTTTGACCTCAGTGACAACAGAGGCTGTATCACAAGAACTAGTAATAATAGCAGTAATACTAATAATGATAGCAGTAGTAGCAGCAGCAGTAAAAGTCGTAAAACAATATGTAAACATAATGTAAACATGTAAACATTCCTGAATAACAAAACTGGACCATTACCTAGTTATCTTGCCTACAAACTAACAAATAAGTAACCAACTATGGCTGCAACAACTAATTGGATTAATCAATTATAATCCATTATTGAAATAATCGCCAACTAATTTAGTAATCGAATAATCGCTGGGGTATTTAATAGACTCTGACACATGCCATGTTCTGTGAGAGAAGGTTTTATTACCTAGATAGAGCAGTAAAGATTTAAAAACAATGTACATTTTGTGTTTTTGATTAAAAATATCATATATGTATTATAGATGATATTTTCTGTATATATGCTCAATATAAACATCTTCAAGAAGCTTGTAGCTTTGTCTGATTTAATTTTGTAAAAATTAAGTGATTTTTGGTAGCATTATCACCAATTTTTAACAAAAACTATAAAACACCTCATGTTTTTAACCATTTTACCAGCACTTCTCTATCTGATTATTAATCGACTAATCAAAAAAGTAATCGACAGATTAATCAATTATCAAAATAATAATAAATAATGCCAGCAGGTGGAGATAATTATTTCATGTGCTTCACTATCTTGGTCAATGTATATTTTGCTAATTGGGTTAATAAGGGGGTTCCACAAAAAGGTGCCTGTCACAGCTGGTGGGCAGCATTTGAGCCCACTTAGAACTGCTGACTTGTGTTTCGACAAGTTTTGTATGCCCCCCTCAAAAAAGCATGGTCGCCCGGCTGTCTGGGCCAATCACTCAGTTGGCTTGGAACTAGGTCTTCAGTGGGATCTAAAATAAAGAAGTGGCTTTGACACACTGTAGAGCTGATTTGATCCCGGGAAGTGTCTGTCTGTGAGTGTCAGTATCACTCTAAATATAGGAGTGAGGTGTCAAGCACACATACAGAGTCAATGTTCAGGTTGCACAGTACACTGGAATCAGAAAGACAGCAAGAAAAGTGTGGTAAGTTACTTTTAAAATGGTAGGCATTAGGACTACACAATATATCACCAATGTATGGTTATCACAAACTCAGCAAATAAAAGAGGATAAGATAAGAAAACCTTAGTGTATATATATATATATATATATATATATATATATATATATATATATATATATATATATATATACCACTTTCTATATAAATATCTTGAATATCTGTCAGAATCCACCACTGTTTAGACAGTAATTAATTTCAATCTTATGTCAAGTGATCTGAAAAGACAAAGTTGGCAGGCAACAAAGACCAGACTGCTGAGGGCGACTTGGATATTTAGTGGACATCTATTTTTTGTCTATTGCTCTTGGCATACAGTGTGAGGGCTGGAGAGATGACGATAGCAACTCAGCTCAGTAAGAGTGTGTCAGAGAAAAAGGCAGAGTGAGGGAGAGCTACAAAGTTTCAATAGTGGATCCATGAAGTTTAGAGAATGGAAACCACCTTAGACACAGATTACACTCGGTTTAGCATTAACACAGCGCACAAGCGGTTACAGCACCACTACTACAAGCTAGAGACAAATGCACTGTGAACGTAAAGAAACTTTAATGTAATTACCATGCATGCCCCACTGTACAGTGTAAATGATGTAGTGGAATGGCGTTAGCTACTGTTTTATAACAAAACATTTAGATGTTCTGACATCAGATCAGATTAAGGAGCTAGTAAGAAGTTTACATATTCTACATGTTTATTTTACAAAGAAGCTACATTTTCAGACATACAAACAATGCTAAACACATTTATAAACCACTATAGCAACGGTGCAGTCTACAATTTTGAACATAAACTAATGCAGAATGTGGCTGTGAGCAACTTGATGGTTGCTGCCCACTGAACTTATAACATGGCTTACTACTGATGAAGGAAAACCACAAACAAATGTCTTGAGGAACTTGGTGCTACATAAACAAACACATTTGCTGTTCATGTGTTCAGAGTGAAGCCACACTGGGAGATTATACCGTGCCCTGTGCCCTTCACTCAGCCCTGGCACCTCCACATCAGTCAAACATCCAGGAATAGTTCCCCACAACACAAACAAACCCAGCTTTACTCACAGGACCCATGTGTTACCACGGCGATGACAGGCCTGAGCCCAACAGCAGCAGTGCACTTATAGTGACTCTTTTTAATTGACACTATTACTGTGAGAATAGCCATGCACTAAATATTTAACAAAGCTGTGCTCTCCTGGGTTTGCTGAGTCAGGGATTTCTTTCTTTGCATTAAATCATCGATGGTCCACTTGTGAGCCTGACCTAGTCCTCCATTGCCAGACACAAAAGGTGACTGTGGGAAATATGATGGTGTTCATTCTCACATACAAATATGCACGTGCAGAACAAGTGCCCAGTGTTTCCCTGCTTCAACCCACCCTTTTGTCTTTCTCACGCTTCCTGATGTGTCGTCATTAACTGGTTGGCATCACTGTCCATATGCAGCAGCAGAGCATGTGCACAGGCAGAGAGTGAAACTTTGCATCACAATTATTTCTCAATTTCTTTCTTTCAGTAACAAATAGATCTAATAATGATGAATTAATTTATGTAAAAAGAAAGATGAGTCTGCTTTTCCTACAACAGTCCAAAGTTTGTCCACTCTGGGCACATGAAATAAAAAAAATGCTAAGAGTGATATTGTGATGAGATACTGCTGTGCTAGAGTGCAACAGTGAATATTATATGTTCATGACTCAGCAGCTCTTTGGACAAACTAAATTAGTAGCAAATGTAACATATATTATTTAAATCTAACATGCTAAAAAAGTACAAGTCACAAAAAATAAAACTGATATCTATATTTATTGAAGTCAATAGATTCGTACAAATCAGTGTCTGCCCTACATTTTGCACCTGTACACTATATGAGTGATATTCTAAAACATAGCCGCCGCAGCTCCTGTCTTAATCTGGCAGGTGCATTTCCTCGTGCTTTGTTTTCCCTTGTGTTTCTTCCTAAAGCGATTGAGCAGCTCTCTGGAAAATCTGCTTGTGCCTGTCTCATTCCACACATCTCTTAAAGCCATCATGCCTCAAACCTCACGGCCGCCTCCAATGCCAAGTCTGCACATTCTCCACTGTGTTTTCGGGCATGTTTACCTTTTGGTGATTGTAATGTTTTATTATGTTATGTAATAGCCTGAAAAGTATTCAAACAGACCAGTCCAGGGTTTGTGTAGGCACACAGGGGTGCATGTGGACAACTCACCCGTAATGCTCACATACACAGATGCAGGCTCTGAGTGATATATTTTGTATTCTATTCCAGTAAGTGAAGTGAGCCTTGGGAGAGCAAACCCCAAACAGCAGTGTGTGGTGCCAAATCACAACAGCTGGCTGCTTCTGTTTGTCAGTGAAACTAGAGCTTAGAGAAAAGCCTGCCACATCCACAGAATGGCTAGTACTGTGACTGTCACTGCACAGTTTTCTATAGACTTTGTCATGGCACCATAACACAACAATAGTACTATATTATCACATTCTTTTCTGTAAGGTTTAATATGAGTATGTCAAATGATTGCAATTGTAGGTAAAATATTTATTGTTATATTACTGCTAAAATAACCAAATTAATTAATTAATTCATTGTATATTCTTTATTTTCTTTGGTCACTTATAATAAAAAAGTCATAGAAGGCTAACATGTCCCCAGTCACAGAGAAGACAGCGTTGACATTAATTGATTTGAAAATACTCGACAGATATCAGATGATTATAGTCGTCACTTAGCTTGCATACAACAGGATTTTATCATAATGAAAATCATAATCATAATTTGTCATTACAGTAGGTTCTCTCCGGGTACTCTGGCTTCCTCCCACTGTCCAAACACATGTATGTGGTACGTGAAATAGTGAATCTAAATTGCTCCTGGTGAATGAATGTGGAAGTGAATGGTTGTCTGTGTATGTCTGTCAGCCCTGTCACCTGTCAAATTTAAATAAATAAATGAATAACGCTTTTCTTTTGTATAGTTGGCCTTTGTACTGCAATGTAATGCACATCCTGGACTTTGAACTCAATATTTCTATCTAACAATATATACCAGGTTTAAAGATGCGCTTTTGTAAAATTTGAATTAACTTTACTGCTGTATATTTGTGCATATTGAAGTTCCCCTCAAAAAAACTCTCTTAAAAAATAAATATCAATATATGTATTACAATATGTAATGCATTTGCAAGTTCTCAACAGATCAACAGCTGGATACTTAAGTTCAGCTCTCCCAAATGTCACAGACATCTTTTCAATAAAGGAGCCCTGAGCGTCCTCCCCGGCAGAAGGACATGGGAACAGCTGCAGGATAGATGCGTGTTACGAGCTCCTGTACAGCAGCTTCTGCCGTTAAGTTATTCCCCTACTTTCACCGCTCTGCACTTCCTTCCCCAAAGCCCCATCAGCCCATGTCAGCAGCCTGTGAGCCATGAGTCATGTGGGTACAATGCTCAGTCACTCCTCGGGGTCTCTGGTGCTGGTCAGAGAGAGGGGAAACTATTTCACAATTTTTTTTATTGCTCATTGCCTTCTGTGAACATGTAGTATCCTGAGAAAGAACAGATATGGCTCTTCGTTTAGGATGAAACTACTGATTTTAAGTTTTTAAAACCTATATCACAGCTAAGCACAGATAAAACTAGATGATTGGCACCATCCAAGCAACAGTATATACACACAGAGAAATCTATGTTGACTCATAGAGATCAGAGACACAAGCATTGAGCCCAGGCCACATGTATCTATGAACATCACAAACACTATGCAGAGCTGCACAGAGTAAATATAGATTCAGAAGCCTGGGTAAAAAAAAAAAAAAAATGGAAAGGAGAACAAATTGACTGTGGCAATTGCTCTGTCTGTGTTTTTTTTTTTTTTTTTTTTTTTTTTGAGGGCTGAGAATCCAAAGTGTGTGAGTGACATTGCACTAACTTTACAGAAGAAGCAAAAAAGGAACACAATTTATTAAGACTTTTCCCCAAACAATAAATCCTAAAAGCTAAAATATTCACAGACACTGATGCCAGAGCATGGTAAATTTTAGTTTAGCTGAAAAAGCGTCTAATGTGCCTGGACTTTTACAGCTACAAGGCGCAGATGTTGTTCCAAACTCGGCCATTACTAAGCATTATCTCCCTGTCACACCATGCCATTACCAGGCCTTATCTCCCACAGCGGGGCCAGCACACAGTAAATCGCTGTTACAACCAGCTGGAGTCATCTCTTGTCCTGCTTCTTCAGGCCATACTGTCAGCAACACTACACCCCTGTTGGCAGAGCAACATATGATAGTGACTGCTGCTGTGAAGAAAACCAATCGAAGATTATGTTGTAAACATTTGTATACAATCAAGAAAAAAGCAAAACCTCTACACCAGTGGTTCTCAACTGTTCTAGCTTCGGAACCATCACCCAAAAATAACAAGCCGCAACACAAAAAAAGAGATATTTCAACTGATCAAATGTATTGAACCTGAGACAGAATAATGTCAGAATATCACAGTACACAACACAAAACATTTAACAAGCGTGGCAATGTTAGAGTGAACCATTACCTTTAGATGTAGTTTAATTTAAAACCAAACTACATGAAATAAAAGTGCAATTCAAAAGGATACAATTATACAAACATTGTGGTTTGAGGAGAACTAAGCAGTGCTCACTTCAACCATAGGTGTAACAGTAACCAAACTTTTTTGTTCATCTTTTTTTTGGCAACCCACTGAAAATGGTTCTGCAGCCCACCAGTTGAAAATCACTGCTCTACACAGTACAAATTGTCTAATTTATACCACTATGTTTTTACAGTACTGTGCAAAAGTCTGAAACAGGTTTTAAAAATTCTGTGAACAAATAGAAAGGTGTATCAATAATCAAAAATACACAAAAAACAAAACTAGAGGCACTAGAGCGCGTAGACCTTTGTCAAGGCACTGGTCCTGTCTCGCAATGGTAAAGTTACATATGATCTGGACTCAAACTCTAAGATATTCTTGTTCAGGGGTAAATGTTCTTTCCATTGAGCCACAAAATTTCACTCTCAAAATCTCTAAATGCTAAAGAATCTACTAAACCTAATTATTTGTTCTTTTAATGAGTGAAGTCAGTATCTCCATATCTCTAAATGGTACAGAATCCTTTAAAACACACCTGGATCTAAAGAGTGATCCACACCAAAATCATTTGTTCTTTGCCCCCAAAGAAATGAAAAATGTTCATAACAAAAAATAAAATTAAAATAAAAAAAACATTAACAATTCATTTTCTTCACTTGCATAGAACTACAATATACTATAACAATAATTTTAAATATAAAATCAAAATGGCTAATCTGCAGCCTGACCTTACCCCCTACATCTCTTTTACAGTCCATCAGGGGTGATTTGAGGCAGGTAATTGGCACAAAAATTGAAAAGCATGGAGGCCAAATTTTTGAGAAAAACTAAATTCCAGAGCCAAGTGCCAGGGCATTGAATCGGCTCCAAAACACATGTGGGCTTTTGTTCTGGGGTAGATGAATTTGCTCTTGTATAATACATAATGCTTGCGTTTTTATACAAAAAACTGTTGATCACACAATACCAATATTGAGTATATTTATCTCAAGCTATTCTATGTGCACTTGGACTGGCTCAACTTTTAACTTTGCGTTTTAAGGAGAGCCCCACACTTGAAAGGGTGCATAATTTCTTAATGATGTCATTTATTTCCTTTATTTCCAACATTTTCCTTGCTGTAACTCACATTTAATGAGGCGAGCTTCAGCTTGGCACCGGTCTTCCTCACATGTTTCTGTGCTGTCAACACTTTCTAAAGATAACACCTCCACCTCTGCTCCATGCCTGCACCACCTCCTCTCTCCACCCCTCTGCTGCAGGCTAGAGTCCACATCAAACCTACCCCTGCTGCTAAATTTAACCCCTAAACACAGACCGTTACTCCAAGAGGGCCAAGAGATACACAGAGGTAGGACAGAGGTCATATGCTTTTCACTGGACAAGCAACAACTTTCCTCAAATTCAAATCTATCTACTTTCCTGTTTTGTATAATGTTAGCTCACACTTAGTATACGCATATCCCAGAGCATCCTGATCTCAAGTTCGCAATCCTTCATGTAATCTGATCTTTGCGCTGGTGCCAAGAAATGCCAAGGTTAGGGTTAGGGTTAGGGTCAGGGTCAGGGTCCAAGAGTTTGGATTCTCTAGGGCTACACACATTTGTACCTCATGGCCTTAAAAGAGGATCAATAAATGAATGAATGAAGGCATGACATGACAACAACCTCTGTAACAATTGGCCCTAATACAATAAAATCTGCAGCAATACCATTCAGAGGTGTGTCAGTTGATTTCTTATTCTACTCCAAAAAGAAAGTAAGAAGGAAGAAAGAAGGTAGTATACCAAAATACAAATGCTCACTAACACAAACTATGCCAGTACTGACAGTCTACTCACAAGAAGCACATACAGCAACAGTGCAGAGTGTAGCAGATTTTCTCATTTAGTGGCAAGTATGCTGAACACTACTAGGGTGATTTTAAGGTCAAGGCTCTGAGGGATTAAAGAGTGTTAATCGAATGCGATGAGAAGAGCGCTGAAGCAGTTCATTGAGGCAACACTAATGGAAGCGGAAATGGACTCTAGATCTCTAAATAGAAACATCACTAACGGCTGTAAAACACATCAGAATTACAAACTATCACTGGATCAAATGGATTTTACTTTGGACCAAACATCTGCACCAAAATTTAGATTGTGGAAAGCTTCAGCCAAAAGATTTAAAAGCCAGTGTAACTGTTGAATCATTGGTGAGGTGTACTATGCCTTGGGAAACTAATATTCGCTTTAGAGAAAACAATGTCTAAGCTTCAGGAAGCGGAAGACATATACGACACATATAGACATATAAGTACAAAGTTATGTATTGATGTAATTCATGTAATCCAACCAGGCTAGTTGTTTTCATTGACTAGGTTCTGACTATGTCTCCCCAGCCAGCAGATAAAGCTCCAATTATGTATCCAATAGAATTACATAGAATAGAACAGAATTTATTGTCCACAGTAAAGGAAATTTTTCATTGGCTCACCAGTACAAATTGGACAGGTCAAGTAATGATAAAACATATTAAAATGGAATTCATAACACATTTCAGTGGTGTGAGTCAGATTACAGCTGAGTTCAAAATCTTCCCTGCACATTGTTTTTACGGTACATAAAACAAGAAATTAGCTCTGATACAAACCTCTTTTTGGGATCTCATCTGTGAGGTTTTAACTTAAGGCAAAGCTTGATCTGACACCAACCTCAATACAAGTCACACCATTCAGTAGAGGATGAAGTGGCATGTTTGCACGTGAGAGCAAAACATGGATGCATACTGTATATAGCCTATATATATATTTAGCGTACATGTATGCAGCAGGTGGTTATGATCCAGGTCAAGAGTTGAGCTTGTCTATTTCTCCTTCAACACAAAATCAAGACTAAACAGTTTAAAAGTACTGCAAAGAACTGAACGCAGCAGAAGCAGAGGCTGATGACGAACCCAATAAACATGAGTATCTTTTTCTCTGCTTGTAAGTCCTTCTCTGGCTATGTGACCATACCCCAGTCACAGTTTCAACAATCTGCAGGGCTGATGCTGCCATTTAAAATTAGCACAGCTATCACTTGTATAAAGAAGGTCAACATGCAGACAAAGAAGAGAGGAGAGTGGATGTGGACAAAGGAAATGCCACAATAAAAATTACAACAAATTCAACCATATCTTTTAATGAAATTACAACTCATCATGAATACAACACCAGGAGAAAAGCCTAAGTGCACAGAGCTACTTTCAAGCACTTCCTTTCAACCACAATGCCACTACTTACATGACACTCGCATCACACAGTAGATGCCACAAGTGGGACCCTACAGGAGGTAAGTTCAGTTTTATAGGCCCTCTGTACAAGAGTGTGTGTGCCCATGAAGCACAGACAGAGATGATGCACTCACCAATACAAGCGTGGACACGGACAGTCAGCTGGGTCCGTAAAATAACACTGTGCTTCTTCCCTCTTGACCTGACGGGAAAAAACATAAAAGTTGTTAGGATTCAGTGAAAGCAATTAAATGTTTTGGAGGCAAAAGGTTGCTGCCTTACTGTCAAATAAACAATGATTTTGAACATAGATTTCTATTTTAGGACAGCACATTATCAAAAAATGTAAGATTTTCATGTTGATGATAAAACAGTGATATCTGGATACCACTTTTGCTATAGTAAATTTTTATAGCATATGGTTCTTCTACAATGGTC
The DNA here is from genome assembly GCA_020698575.1 of Bostrychus sinensis. NCBI lineage: Eukaryota > Metazoa > Chordata > Actinopteri > Gobiiformes > Eleotridae > Bostrychus > Bostrychus sinensis. The sequence goes on from CM036255.1 coordinate 13,887,446, forward strand.
AACGCTGGTGCATAATCAAAATAAAAATCTGATTTAGGAGTCTATCCAGAATAAAATAGGATTTAAAAAAAAAAACTTTTTTGTACATTAGACAATTATTTTGACATTTGTTAAGATCTCTGTTGTATTATTACTATTTTTAAGCTGTGATATTATCATTATTTACTAAAGGTGAAAGTAAATATAGATTCTGAAAAGTATTAAAATAGTTTATTGGAATATACAGTATCACACAAAAAAATCATATTATATTGTCTTTCTTACAGTATATTGATAATGTCTATCACTAGATATCGAATTGTGACACTTACTGTGATACGTATTGTGTTGCCAGGTTTTTGTGAATATGTACATTCTTATGATTCACATATATACAACATATTTATGATACTTTTCATAATTTTGTTCTTGTTGTTAAGAATTGATGATGTTCCTATACCGTTGCTATAGTGATGAAAAGCACAAACAGTGAATTGCTAAAAATCTGCGCCTGAGAACTGTACCCCTATACTGATATACATCTGCAGAGAGGACAGGGAGCAGACTGCAGGAGTAGACACAACACACACTTATACACACACACACACACACACACACACACACCTCTATATACCAGCACGGCACTCACAACATACTACTATGGAAACCATATCGAAGTATGGTGGCACTTATGGACACTCTGTCCAAATTTGAATGCCCCAATCTGTCCCAGTAAATCAGTCCATTTTATCTCTGACATACTGATAGCAACCAGTCCAAACAGTGGGCACTGATAGCACCAGTGATAACATATGAATAACAGGTATAAGGACAACAAGTTTATCAAAACATGAGCCTAGCTGGCTTCATTATTCTGTTAAGTGAACAATACTGCCCAGGACATATTCAGGAAATACCTTGATATTAGGTGTGATAATGCTAACAACATTTACAACATCTCGATTTTAGTTCATAGCAGTGCCATTGACAGACACAATCATATTAGCAAGCACTGAGCTAGCATATAGCTATTCTGAAAAAGTTAGAATCTTGCAGATAATACTTAAATAGCTTAAATAGGGTACCTGAAGTGTCATTCAGAAAAAAGTATTATGGTATTTTCCTTCCTTCCTTTAATAGTCTATGTAATTTCAGTTTTGTTATAAAAATATCTTCCAATCGAATAGCTTGTTTTAAATAACGGGATTACAGATGAAAAATAGCATATAGGCTAATTCTGGCTTTTTAATCTCATATAAGCTATAACCATGTAAAATTGGATTGTTTTATTTTATTTTTTTCACAAATAAACCATTTCAAATAAACTAACCCGATCTAAAACAGCTTTTCACCTACTTAACATTCCCTTGGACAAGCACACTTTGATACTTAATAACTGACAACAGCCATACCAAAAGCTAATATGCTATAATGTTAGCTGTTGGCTGTAATACTACGTTTAGGGTGACCAAATGTCCCTATTTAACCGGGGCAGTCCCAATTTTAGGCTACTTGTCCCATGTCCCAAGACATATCTGTAAAAACACTAATGTCCCAGTTTTCAACAAACCATGTCCCAACTGTCCCCATTTTAATCAACAGAAAAGTAGAGGAAACTTAAAATAAATTTGTCAAAAGATTTTGTCAGTAAAATTATTACCACATCATTATTTTTATTAATAAACTACCATTAAAATTCAAAACCTAAGCCCTAGTGTCATGTACTTTAATTACATGACAGGAAATAACATGGATTTTGGAAGCTTTTTTGTCACTTGGTGAGTTCAAATGCACAGTGACAAGTGAAAAAAATATGTATGCCGATTTTTGGGGTCTGAAAATCTGGTCACCCTATGCTGCATGGATGTAACAGAAGTAACAGAGAATGGAAAGATGCTATCCTAGTTAAGAGGATACTAAAAGTTAAGAAGACTATAAGGTAAATAAAATTGGGCTAAAATTGCAATTCTTATGGGCTTTTGAAAAAAAAAAAAGTTTGGAAAAAACTAGTGCTAGTTACACACTTATCACAATATGATGTTAAGATATCCATCCATCCATCCATTTTCTACCGCTTATTCCCGTTAGGGGTCGTGGGTGACTGGAGCCTATCCCAGTAACTTTGGGCCGAAGGCGGGGTACACCCTGGACAGGGGCCAGCTTGTCGCAGGGCATGTTAAGATATTAAAATATTAAAATATTTGTGACTTTCCTCTTTCACACCACTATGTCAAATGAATCAAATTTTGCCTCATTCCCCAGAAAAGATAAAACTGAGATCCAACCTGAGAACCATTTCTGGATTTCTTCACAGAATACCCCTGGTAGATTTTACTACCTGCTTGGTGGTTTTAGCAGGTGACTGAAAGATAGGTCCCATCTAACCAGTTCCTCAAGATCTAAACCCCTTCAGAGACAATCATGCCTTTGTTTATCTGACCATCACCTGTCACATAGATTACCAGGTTGGGTAACACAGAAGAGGCAGCCAACCATCATATACAAACAAATAAACGCTCACATAGAAACCGCTCTCCTGGGCAGCCATGACTTTTATTCTGTCTGTCCCCAAGTGCCTAATATATAAACATACAACAACTCCCACAAGTAGTTCCATACATTTACATACAGTATAGAACTACAGTAGTTCACAGCTACTGTATGTGCTTTAAAGGTGACAATGCATTGTTTATATAATGCACTCACATAGCACAAAACCACCCATGCGACAGGTGACAACAGAGAGCCCTCTCTCAGTTGGCTCAGCAACAGACTCTACTAATGGAAAGCTGGGGTAAGCAAACAATGCATGCTAGAACCATTTCCTAGGCTTTTGAACACTCAGAGTTAATATCAACAGTAGAAGCACTCAACAGAGACTTCTGACAAGGCACTGGCCCTATCTTGCAATGGTAAAGATATAGTCCAGACGCAAGACTCCATCTACTAGCTAATAGATCCTCTAGCTCAGGGGTAAATAAAAAAATATTTTAATTTATAACTCACAACTAAAACTATTCATATTTTCCCTTCAATGAGCCCTTGGGGCTGGAAGTTACTACCTTTGGCCCTATCTTACAATGGTGCAAAATTCACACACACACAAAAAAAATCTGGATTCAAACCAAAAACTAATTTTAGTCGGTTACTGACTTCTCTTTCAAATTTCCACAGAATTCAACCTTTACATCTTGCTAATGGACTAACAAACCATGCCAGTGAAATAATAATACTCTTGGTGGAGGAAATACCTTAAATTACCTCAATAAGTGGATACAATTACTTGTAATGGTAACTTAGTAACTGACACTTTAACGTCTCAAAACAACAATAATAAACAACTTTTGTGTTAGTGTTATGTACAATGCTGTCATTTTATCCAATGAGAAAAAATGGATTGCAGCAAATCCAAGTCTAGCTTTTAGATTTGTTTATTTTAACTTTTATGTTATTAAGCTATTTGGCTTATTGTATTAGTCAATTGATGGGTTAAAACCTGACCTCTTTTAAACAATGTAAGTGATTTACTGGTTTAAAAGCTGCTCATTTGGGGAAAGTAAAACAGTATAAAGATGTAGACTGAAAATTCCACGGGCTGGAGAAATTGAGGGTATATCAGTCCGGCTTTCCACAGCACTTCATTCTTTCCGTGGACACCCGCTTCCAAGAACTCCAGATCCAGCAGCTTATGATTCTTCCCATTTTAAAAGCGTCAAATCATGCAAGAAATGTGTGTACGTGTTTGATGAGGAGTGGGCCATGGCACTTGTCAAGTTGTCTCAGACAGGTAAAGGTGTTTTGACAGTGAAGACTTGGAGTGTGGCTCTGCTGTGCCTACCCTGTGTCATCCTGCTGAAATCCCTCCAGTTCGTCCCTTTGCTCGGCCAGAGATGACTCCAAATCCAGATAGGTGCCATTGTGAGACAGCTGGAGTGCACAGTCGTCAAGCTGCAAAAAATAACATCCATGCATTTAACAGTCTTATGTGACTAACCACAATATACAAAATAAAATAGACTCATATAGCTAAAATAAGGCTGGAAAATGTGATTGTGCATATTAACGCATAGGAATGGCATGAGAGATTTCCCTGGCTTGAGGTGTGATGTGCACACACCAGCCCACAGGAATGACACTGGACCCTGGGACACGCTTTTTGAAACGTTCCCCCCTCTTTGCCTCTGGATGTGATTCACACCCTGTTCCTAAAACCACTCTGCCTTGTAAAATAATGTTGCTTTATGGGACCAGTCGTTTGAACAAGTACAATGGTCCAGGAAAAAAGCAGGGTTTCAATGTGGTGTGGTGGCTCTGTTTTCTGCATTACTGTTAAAGGGATTAAGTAGATGAAGCTGTTAAGCCTCCAAAACCAAATCCAGAATAGGACATGAGAAAGAAATTTTTGATTTGTATTGTACTGTTTAAAACATTATCCAAGCATGAAGTAACAAGTTTGTTTAAGAATTGGCTATTGTTAAACAGTTTGCTGCATAATCACACAAGAGAACCTCACAAATACCTCCATTTATCCATGCAGGGGGAAAACAAGTAAATTTGTACCTAAGTACTGTAAAAGTAAAACAGTATTTAGTGTTTTGAAGGATTTTTTCTCAATTGCACAGCAAAAGCTACAATTGTTTCTACCATTAGTACTAGTACTACAATTGTTTTACTATTCCTCTACTACTGTTACTGCTGGTACAACAATTACTGGTATTATTACTACTTCTGCTGTTACTCAAAGTGCTTTCACGTATGTACTAGTACTTAGGTAAAAGTAACACACTTTCCTCCAGATGTACTCATGTAATAGTTTTAGAAGTATATTTTCTTCAAAACATGTACTTAGGTAACTTACTTAGTAGTAAAAGTTACTTTCCAACACTACCACATGACACATTAAATATTAGATTGGTTTATATGTCAAAGGAGAAGTTATGGATTGGTAAGAGGCATCTACATCACAATTGGCCCTATCTGCTCTGTAATGAGAAACCTGCTGATTCTAGACCAGGTGCAAAGTAATTTATCTGGAGTGCTAGTACCATGATTACCACACATGTTTATGAGTGCAGTCATAAGATCATAGCAGGTGCAAGAGAAAGCCATATTGCAACAGTTTGTAAAACGAAGCATATGTTGTTGTTCTGATAAGTTTGGATCTGAAAGTATTGTTGATGCTGCTCGTGAGACAGGAGTAAGATTAAAAAGTAGCATTTAGCTTTGCAAGCAATCAACGTTAGTGCACTCTGCGGCCTTTGGTAATAAGTTTTTCAAAATGGACATGTGGCAGTCCAGTCAAGCAACATGACGACACTTTGGGTCCGGATCACAAGACCTTGGCTACTCCTGGTCTTTTCCTCCCTCTCTTTTGGTAAGCGAGACACGGACTGCTGGATGGCCTCACGGCTTAAATATAACCCTGCTATATTTACTCCGCTCTGAGGCAGCATGCTCACAGGAGCTCAGGGTGGGTGTGTCCACAGGAACCAAGCAGTCAAAGGGGAGAAGGTGGTAGCAAAATCCAAGGGGGGACCAATTTAAGAGACTTTTTGACAATAGATCTTAATACTTAATTTGTCATCTTTATGTTTTAACTGAAATGTTGACTTTTAGCAAGATAACTCAAAAACCTATGCCCTGATTTTGTTTACATTTTCAGGAAAGGCTAGTTATGATCAAGGAAAGAAATGATTAGCTTTTGGTGAGGAATCAAAACAAAGCACAAGGGGCCAGTAAAGGACCAAATTAATAGTTTTGGTAGATTCTGTACCATTTTTACATATGACGGCTTTGTAGCTCAATGGACTGAGCATTTACCCATGAACCAGGAATATATCTTTATCACTGCAAAATAGAGCTTATGCCTTGACAAAAAAAAAAAAAAATCTTGTCCATGCACTAACTATTCCTTGACATCTTACTGAAGTACAGTAACTCCTTATTTTAAACTCTACATTTGTTTGAAAACAGTATGGTTGGCATTGTTTTTGTGTCATTAGATATGCCACACGCATATCGATTTGGCATAAATTTTACTCTGGATGTCCTTCCTGTCAGATATGTTACAATAAAGATGTTTTTGTTCCAATGCAATGGCTAAGCGTTGTCTCTTGGGTAATCTCAGACAAGGGACTGTGGGGGCATGGGGGGCTTCACATGTGGTGGTGTTAATCATGACCTGTCCCAGTGCCCCACTTCTCTATAAGCACTTCTCACCAAGACGACAATCTGTTAGCATTATTCAGCAATAATATTTATATTCCACTATTTCATATGAGGCAATGTCTATCAATGAGTGAGCTTTTGAGACTTAGTTTAACACATGTCAACAGTCAAAGCCAATCCATAACATGTATCTCCAGCTTATTGCTATAACAACAAATATTACTCAATGGCATAAATATTGCTTGGACAGCTAGACCCTTGTAACACTAGACGTTAACAGCAAGCTCTCCAAAGGGTGTCTCTTTCCTAAAACACTTCATTTAGGTAATAGAAGGAACAACATAACAAAATACATCATGTTGAATGGCAGCTCCAGAACAACCACACGCTTCTCACACTGAGATTTTCACTTTGGGGCCAGTATATTCTGCACTCATTTAATCGAACTGCCTTAGCAGAGTGCAACAGGGAAAAGGGCTAAGGGAGTAATTACTGACATGTTAAAACAACACATAGAGACTGGCAAACTGCTAACAACGCTTTTGCGTAACTGGGACCTTTTAGAACTTGTCCATTACCATGCAAAGTCACAAAAGCATAACGCTCTTTGAAGACTGAGGAGGGCGTCCACCAAGCTGGTGTAAAATATGCCAATATAGCTTTAATGAGGACCACTAAGTCATTCCATAAATGGTAGATTGTTTTGGGGAAACCTGAAATGGGAAGTGTTTGACCTCAGAATAGTATATTTTGGATGTAACGTTTTTAGAGATATTGGGAAGTTTATGATTCTGGATGCTATTTTCTGATCTGAGTAGAGTAAGCATTATCCAAACTTGAAATGACTGCAGTTGGTGGTATATTGGTGCAACAAATTTGCACAGTAGTCTACCATTTAATGTGTGTGTGTATGGCTACCACTTTCAGGGAATGAAAGTGAATACATTTTATTGTGATCTTTTTCTCCAAATGATGAAATACTATATCAGAAGATTTGCCATAAAGTATGCAATATAGGTGACATGAGCAGTGATTCAGATTGCATGTTTGTTATAAATCATGCAGAACAATAAATTCTACCTGTCTTCTTCAAATCTTCTATAGAACTGCGTTTTTGCCTCTTACCAATTGGTTCATTGATTGATTCAGTAAGAAATACAAGTAGTCTCCATGTAAAAATCTACTTTGCTTACAAAATAAAATGGTTTAGAAGACAGATGTCAAGTTCAAGGCTCTCCAAAACATGTGGGTTGTTAATACATGGCCTTGGTAGCAGAAAAATAGGTTAAATGTCACAAGAGAATCATAGCAAAAGAGATAAATAAAACAGTATGAAAAGTTATAGTAGACAAAAGTCAATATTGAGGAATAAGAGAAAAAACTTGACACAAAATAACCTACATTGCACAGTTGCACCTGCCTTCCATATGAAGGGTATTAAAAAACTATAAATAAACCAAACTCTGTTTAAACATATTTTTCATTACATATTTTAAAAGATATATATGCACATAATGACTGCTTATTATAAAGGTGTATTATAGAGAGTAACCTTTCACTGCTTAGAGACTCCTGCACTACCTGTGGCAATTTGGGCCAACTGAGAAGAAAGCCATAGGGCCAATAAAAAAGGGTCCACAGGCCTCAACTGGCTCCCGGACCATAGTTTGGACACCCCTGTGCTGCAACCATACACACAAACACAAAAGCACAAACTTAGCAGCACATAGCAGATGCATATGGACGCATTGGGAAATTTTGTTGTCCAAAATGAGTATCAGGGAAGTGCTTCGCACATCTCAATCTTGAGACAGGTGCGTTGGAAAGGGCGCGCGTAACGCACATCAAATTAAGAAAGAGATAAATCCCGCACACTGTCGAACTTGCAAAGGTGAGATTTATTTACAGGTGAGGTCGTCCAAAATGAGCAAAACTGAACTACTCTATGACAGTGCATGGCTGGACAGGTGGATTGGATGCGTCGGGATAGAGGGAGAGGTCAGGAAAACCACTGCAGCCCAGAGTGAGGAGAACAAAGTGTCAATGGGATCCATGCAGTGGCCACAGGAATTCTGGGACATGTGACCTATACTTTACATGTGAGACAGCCAGCCACACACTGCACTGCTATCATCAGAATATAATCATACAGTAGCCCATGCCTTTCTGTGAGAGAAGAAACAACAACAACAAAAAAAAGAATAGCCATATGCTCACCTGGGAAAGTAGGCAAAAGTGACATATTTGAGGCCACACAAATGTCCTCCATTGTGCAGTCAAGCCATGCCTATAATCTAAAAGCAATAAATTCAGTAGTTTCCTTTGCGCACTGTCTTCCTTCTGATCATAACAAAATTGCAAACAAGAACAGAGGCCATGCCATGCATCCCTGTATAGGTAGTAATCATAAGCTTTTCTGCTCCTCGGGCAATTTTTCATTTCTGTTGTGGCTTTCTAAGATTGGGCAGCAAAATACATTGGACTGGAAATGCGGTCTGCTGTTGAAAGCTGGCTTACTGTCAGCACTTCAAAACCTTCTTATAGAGTCCTAACAAATTTCACTTTTAGTTTAGTTTTCACAACAGCCATGGATATGGCATGGAACCGCTCCAATACATAACTCTGAGTATTAAGTAATTTCTGCCAAAGCGTGTCCAAAATACCATTAGGTTATGTAACATCTTGGCAGATATTGGCAGACTTATTTACCTTGGTTTTAGGATATTATAACATAGTGTCCATTCCATGTTTAGGGAAATCCTTTAATAGGTGATCAAGATTTTTTTTAAATTGCATTGTCTGAGTCCCATATGTAATCTGATGTTGTGCTTTACAATAATATTCTGATATAACAAAGAGATAATGTATATGGACATTGAGCATGTGCATTTCAACAAACCTACAAAACTAAGTGGATATACCAGGTAAATTTTACACCCATCACTAATAATAACCAAGCCATAACTGAGCCATCAGATCAATAGACCATGCCACAAAAGATTTGTCAACTATCCAATTCCATTTTTATTGAAACATAAAGATGTCCCAATGATCAAACAGTCAAAAGAACCTGCTCAGTATTTCCCATATGCCACTGGGCATGATGTTTTATTCCGTAACTGGAGATATGCACCATGCAGTCCACACCTGTTTATATCACTTTAGCTAGAAACAATATGAGATTATTGCCAGATTAGTCTCAAACTATTTAAGAGTACACATGCTGAGATGTTGCTGTGGGCTTTCAGGCAAACATTTGAAACCTTGTTGCATTCCTGGTGCTGGAGAGCCAATCACTTGTCCTGGCAAGTGGTAAATATAGCAATGGTGACCAGGGAGGTTTATTTGGGGTAGCTTGCAGCAGAGCTAAAGTTTAATCTTTAGCAGAACTTACGTCAAATATATATTTCAAACTATTGTCCTATAAGTATCCTTTCCATTTGTTTCAATAAAGATTTATTATTATTTAAAGGACTACAAAATGTTGTATATTACTTGCGAACTTACGGTTTCTCTCTAAACTGAGCTCACAAAAGTTAAAAAGCAGTACTTCATTTTGTTGTAGTTTGAGGAGATTGGTCATAGTACCTTGTGGGGTGCTTTGAGCAGTCGGTGGACGCCTGCAAGCTGGTTGATGAGCGGGATGTCCTCTCTGAAGGTGTACAGAGGGGGTCTGGTCGGTTCTGGGAAGTTTGTGCTGTTAAAAGGATCGGTATCATCTAAAAATTGAACCCTGCACACAAACGTGGCCATGGTTCATCCATGCAAGTGTCTCTGCGGAGCGCAGCCCGGCGTCTGAGAGCTGAGGCAGCACTGAGTCCTCTTCTGGTAACGACAACAAACCCGGGTCGCCAAGTGCGTCCAGCAGCGAATGGCTTGGTGTCCCGCAGGACGGGGGGGTCAGAGGATGCGTGGGGAGGCGCAGGAGCCGGCCCGTGTCTTCTCTGGACGACTTCCTTCGCTGAAGCTCCTCTGGTGTTATTCTAGAGGCAGGTGGCAGCAGACTCCAGCAGAGTCCGGACTGTGAAGGATCAGCAGCTTGGGACAGCCGGTCTGCTGTCTGTCTGAGTCCCACTAAATCCACCCCCATATCTATTTTCCCCTCTGCCTCATCTCCTCCTCCCCCTCCCTTCAAATCACTGTCCCGGCTTATCACTGGATTCCCGCATGAAAAAAAACAAGACTACCACACAATGCACAAAACAATAACCTATAGGCCTTCCCATATGTATTTTGTACAACTTTATGTTAGACTAAAGACAATCATTCTCAAATCATCAGACATCGATTTTTGTCCAACAAAGTAGCAACTATCATAAAAATCCTAATTTAAAAGGTTACCGAAAAATAAAACTGAACACATCTAAACACACATTACAGTACTTTCAAAATAAATTTAGGTTATATGTCTCACTGTCCCGCGTCTAGCTTTAACCGGTGCGTTTTCAACAACAGTAATGATTTAATTCTACCCTCTAGTGGTGAGAGAGTGCAAACACAGTATTTATGCCAGTTCCATTAAATTCGGGAACAGCTTGGTATTTGGTTCTTTCTTCATCATTGGAGCTTCTAAAAAATAATAAATGTTTGCATAATTTAGTTTGCATATCTAAATAGTAGTTTGCATAAACAAAATCTTTATATACTCAAGCAAAATATCTCTACAACCATGAAATAACAATACTAAACAATTATTTTAGCAGCCTGTAAGTCTTTGGAAAGTTAAGGGAAAGGGGTTTTTAAATATTTCTTTAAGAATGAAAAAAAACAAAAACTTTTTCTTATGGAGACTAACTACTTTTATTTGATGTGCTTGTGACCTCTAATAACTGTTAATAAGCTGCAATAAAGTACTAAGATTTCCTCACACACTCTGACAACCATTGACTCTCTCTTATCTAGCTTTTTATAATGTACAGGGTTAGCCTTTAGTTATTATTGTTACTAATTAAGTAAGTAACTATATTAAGTGTCCGCCAGTAAATTTTTGCAACTACTGAGGAGATGTGCATTTTCCCCCCCTAGCCTATTTAGTTTAGTTTAGTATAAGTATTGTTGATTGGTTACACATTCACAGCAGCTGCACCTCAGCGAGAGAAATCACCATTTCTTGAAATAGAAAATGACTCGTTAAAATATGACATGTTTTGTGCCAGTGCATTTATGACATGACAGCCCAGTTTGATAGATGAGCTGGAAAGATAAACCATACAGAAAAAAAGCCTAGGCATTTATAACCAGTGACAGACCAACTGCCCTTTACTGTACGCCTTCCACTATACATCTGAGACATTTGTATGGGGTAAGGAAACTATCAAAATAGACGTGCATGTAAAAGTGAAATGCGTATATATTTGTCCATAATTGTGCATAAAATAAATTTTGTAAATTATTGTAATATAATTATATAATATAATAAGAGATAATATAATTATAAGAGAATACATACGGAAGCACATAGTAGTCACCAAAAAACAAAAAACAAAAAAAAACAAAAACTAATCTATCTTGTAATTACGAGAAAGTAAGTTTTTTTTTTGGTGACTACTATGCGCTTCTATAGTAAGCTAGCTGGTAGTTTCCCGCATGCTAAGTGGATAGTGGATGATAAGTGGATAGCCATTTAATGTCCAAGCTTCGTTGTTATAAAGCCCAAATAAAAAAATATCAAAATAATTGATTAATTGACAGGAATAATTACCTCAATTAGCCTACTGAGGCCCCTGGAGGTTCGGGCAAAACTCTCTGGCCACTTAAGCTGTGATGACTTACTTACTTAGGTTACTTAGGTGCTTTCTGGTCGCAGGCCCTGTGGCCTCTATGACCAGATCTTGAGCTGAACTTCATACTTCATAATGTTTGTGATTTGCGACATACTGGGTTCGGGGTAACTAAAGGAGTTATCTTCCCAGTTAAAGTAGCATGGGTGGTGTTTCCAGTGTTGATCAAGTCTTGATTTGAAGCTGTTCATACTTAGAGCAGTTACAACAGAGGCTGGCAGGGCATTCCATGTATTTACCGTCCTATTGCTAAAAAACCTTTGTCTCATACTGGTTACTGCGACAGGCGCCATTCAATGTCCTAAAGGGTACGTTGATCTTTATCTCGTAATTACGAGATAGTTTTTTTTTTTTTTTTTTTGGTGACTACTATGCGCTTCCGTAAATACAAATCCAAAAATTACAACGTTATAAATTTGCAAATAGGAAATACAGTTTTTGGGTTTGCGGTTCATTTGTTGTGAATACAACTTACAACTTTACGCTTGGTACTGCTCTCTTGAGAATACGAAACTCAGCCGTCAAGAAACTATCAAAATTACGTCATGGCCTCACAGGCGCTCACAGGCATTATGTATCGAGCAAGCAATCATGGATTCTCAAACTGGAGGTTGCCTGCTATCCCAGAATGCTTTGCGGTGGCAGCCGTGGTGGAGGAGAAAGTCCACAGCGGTAAGTTTAAAGTTGAAATATTACTGCTGTCTTGGCACGAAATTAACTTTTAAGACGATTTGAGGCGAGAAGTTTATCATTTTAATCTTAAATCTGTACTCTATTCTTAAAGATAGTTCCTAACTGAGAATTTTGTTCCGACGTTGAACGGCCGGCTGGACCCAGCGCCCCTCACTAGCTAGCGGCACTCAGAGCTAACTGTACGCGGCTCAAAACAGCCGAGTCCGGCCAGTCGTTTCGAAATGTGCCGCTGCCTCTGGCGGTCTTTTTAAAAAAATACATTTTAGGTTCGTTTTTTGTATTTGTTGTGGGCTATATTTGTTGTATATCAAAAATATGAACGCTATTGACGTTATATTAAGTAAATATGTTATATTAACTAAATATTTATCTCAAAATCATAGGTTCAAGGTAAATTAAGACAAAATATGTTATGTATAATATTTTGTTCATCTATTCTCTTTTGTTTTGACTTGTTATGAGTAATATTATTTGTTTTAAAAATACTAATGTTTAAATTTCAATCAGGGACGACAGAAGAAACCCAGGACTTCACTGACGAGAGGCCAGTGGCTCTTGACGGGAAAAAGAAACTCAAAACCAGGCTGGAAGAAAGCACTGACTATTGTCCTAAAGATGGTGGAAAATACAAGGTAAGTGGCTTGTTTTACAGCTCTCTATTACAATGACAGAGTCATCCTCATATTGCTGCAAACAAACAAATAGCATGTGAGAAATGAAGTATGACTATGATTAAAATGAATATCCATTCTGCAATCGACCCACAAAGACAGGGGTAGAGCCTGGTAGTGAGACGATGGGACATGAGGGAAGAGAAGCAGGGACACTGAGGCTGTGCTAGTTGAAGAAGCTCAGATCAGAGAGGAGCATAGTTACAAAATTTGTTCAAAATCTTTAATTAAAAATTCTTCATGTGCAATACCAAGGGAGGTTTGATTTTTGTAAACAAAAGCAATGTTATCTGAAGCAAGAGAAACAGACTTTAACAGTTTAATGAACATATTTTATTTTAATTACTGAAAAGTTGCTAACTGTAGTGATGTTTTCTCAGACATCCAGGCAACTCTGAACATGGTCAGTCTGGCTCAGAGACAGTTCTGGAGTGCTCCCAGTCTTCAGCTGCAGCACCTTCCTGTCCTCTACTGGTCCTGCTGCTGCTTCATCCTCCTGCTCTTCACCTAAACTCTCTACGCAGGTGTTGTGGGCATGCAGCTGGTTCCATGAGTTTAGGAGAGAACCTGAGATAGATCTGCCATTGTCGCACCAAAGGTACGCACTCTAACACTGCTGGCCTTTGTGTGGTGTTGTAGCGTGCCTCCACTTGTCCTGTACCAAACACAAAAAATGTTCACTGTTTAAAAAATATGAATAAATTATACAGTAATTCAAGTATGAATTTTGTGTGTCATTGTAGGTCTAACTTACTGGTTTCAGGCTGACGGTATGGGGTCATTACAATGATGATGTATTGGAGGCACAGGTACCCCCCTCTCTCTGAGCCTGGCCTGGTGAACAGCTAAGGACAGGTGTGTCATACACAGATCCCACGGCAGTGAATGTCCCTCTGCATTACACACACTCTGTAGGATTATGGAGGGGAAATGTCTTCATGTAACATCTCTCTTCTGTGGTTCTGCAGTAGGGATGGCCTCACATGGCACCGACAGCATGGGGGTGCCTTGTGCCCAGCAAACGCTGTCTTCACCTGCTCCACTTCATCCTCTTTGGGTAAATAAGGAAGAGGGGTCATTGATGATCCTGCAGACTGCAGCCACTGGTGTGGCAGGACGTAGGAGACTACACAGGCCAGGAAACGGTGGTTAGCGCTTCATACGCATGGGTTTATCCATGGGGCTTCCCATGGAGGAGCAACTGAACCAGCAAGCGAAAGCTGGGTCAGGACAGCCTGAAGGCAAGTTTCATGTCACCAGAGGTGGAAGACATACTCAACTTCATTACTTAACTACTTACTTTACTTTAAGTAAAATTATTTCGCACAGATTCAAGATACAATTCATGAATGTTTTAAATGTGAGGGATTTTTCTGAAGGTCTTCTGTCTTTATTATTCTGGTGTTTCTAAAGGAGTACTACTTTACTGCATCTTTTTTTATTTAAGTACTGTGTGTCTGCAATGAGGGTACAAAAAAAACACATGATTTTAAACCAAACCTCAAATTATTTTGTACTTCAAACTAACTCATAAATGTTGTGGAGTAAAAAGTACAGATACTTTGTCAAAAATGTAGTACAGTAAAAGTATCTACTGTAAATTTTTGTATGTAAGTGAGTTACGTAAGTATAGATACATGAAAATTGTGCTTAAGTAAAGTAACAAAGTACTTTGTTGCACTCCACCACTGCAGGTCACCTCCAGACGAGAAAAATGCCCAGATTGGCCCACTGTAGGTCAGCAGCACAAAGCTTGCTAAAGGCCCATGTCTCCTGTTTTCGATTGCCTTTCATATTTCTCTTCATGTGACTGAATAAATTTCCTTGTCTACATATCTGAGTGGTTACTTTTTCTTTTATTAAAATATTATTCTGTAAAGATTTTTTAGTTGTATGAGCTATCAACAATGAATGTTGGGTTTAAGATAATAAACCTGTCAGGTGTTGTATAATGTAGGTGTGGATATAATTTACCCGATGCATAAATAATTTATTAGTATAGTGCTCAGAATTTACTTCCCAGTGCTGTGGAACCCTGCTGTTGCTAATGTATATTTTACATTAAATGTTCATTCTGTTTATTTGTAAAGTAAAATACCTTGATGTTTAACATTAACATTGAACATTACAGCTGCTGTGTTATATACGTAATTATTATAATTATCATATTAAGTGCTGAAAAATGAATCTGCAAAGAAGCTATGAAAAAATTGCTATCGCTATGATCATTTGCCGGTCCTCCGGCGCATCAGAGCTCTTTTGACTTGTCTTCGCCTCGGCCATGGGGTAAAGGTGAGCGGCGGCGAGAGCAACAGCTCCGCGGACAACAAACTCTGAAGTAACACTCCAGCTGGGACGTCCCACAGTCCCGTCTCCCATTAATGTTGTTTTTATTGCTACAATTGCTGCCACAGCTCGAATTCATAATCAGTTAAAAATACGACAGCAAATTTCTTTTATAAAACTTAAAACAGCATGTATTATAATATAATATTGTAACATAATAGTAATATGAATTATTAAAATATTTAAGATACAAACTAGTTTAAAGCCTTATACTGCATAATTATTTTAACGCAGTATATAATTTTATTATTACGAGTTTGAGAATCCATGATTGCTTGCTCGATACATAATGCCTGTGAGCGCTCGTGAGGCCGTGACGTAATTTTGATAGTTTCTTGACGGCTGAGTTTCGTATTTTCAAGAGAGCAGTACCAGGCGTAAAGTTGTAAGTTGTATTCACAACAAATGAGCCGCAAACCCAAAAACTGTATTTCCTATTTACAAATATATAATGTTGTAATTTTTGGATTCGTATTCTTTTGTAAATTGAAAGTTGTATTCACAACAAATGAACCACAAACACAAAAACTGTATTTCGTATTTGCAAATATATAACGTTGTAATTTTTGGATTTGTATTCTCTTGTACAATAATTTACAAAATGTATTTTATGCACAATTATGGACAAATATATACGCATTTCACTTTTACATGCACGTATATTTTGATAGTTTCCTTACCCCATACATTTGGTCCGGACTGAATACACACCTTGGACAACATGAGGTTTGCTTTTCCCAACCCTGGGCTCACGGACAGGATTCCCCCTTATGAGAATCTGGAAAAGGAAGAGTCTGGGGACAGGCCAAAATGGGACAACAAGGCCCAGTATCTGCTCACCTGTGTGGGCTTCTGTGTGGGGCTGGGCAACGTGTGGAGGTTCCCCTACCTGTGTCAGAGCCATGGGGGAGGTAAGCATGCTTTCAAAATAGTAAGAGTACAAATTGCTCTCATTATGTATAAGAAAATGTGTACTGTGTAATATCTCAAATTTAGACGACATAATATAATATAACCAAATGGAAAATTATAATAGAAAAAATAAAAAATAAAATAAAAAGCTAAGACACTGGTGTGCAGGTGTGAGGAAAAGTATGGGAAGGATGAGGAATGAGGATGGCATGTGCTTCTGTCACTATTAACACAAAATACACAGTAAGTATTATCAAAACTAATTAAAAGCTCCACTAAGGGAAGTGGAAGTGTGCAAAACCACCAAAAACATGTTGAACTGTCAGTCATTTTTGTTGCTTTAGGTTGTTTTAAAAATAATTCAAAGCTGTCTGAAATGAGAAGATCAGATCAGAGACAAAAAAAAAAGAAAAAAAAAGAAAAAGAAACAAAAAGATTTAATGTCTGACAAACTAATAAAAATGAAAATGAAATTATGACATTGAATGTGCTGATATTGTATACACTGTGTGCAGGCGCACACGGCATAGACTGGAGGATATATCAAGCATGGTGTATGTAATATGTCCTGTACAGAAGAACTGGCTTTCTCCTTTACCCCTGATGAGCAGCACAGATATGAGTTATCCACCAAATCCAGCAGAGTCTGAAACCTGCAAAACATCTGTGCAAATAGTTGTTTAGAGGATGGACCACCTGCTGGAGAACTGGCTCACTGCCGCAAACCACTTCATCAGCAGTTTCTATTTAACCAATTAATTAAAACACAGATAACTAAGGTTTTAAATTTGAAATACAAAATAATTAACATATGTTGTTTTGGTTTTTTTGTTTTTTTTTTCAAGGATGTCTGAAACACATGGTAAATGGGATAAAATGCCTTACTCTGGCATGATTGAAATAAAATAAAAAACAAATGCTATGAAGACAATCATAATTTGATCTGTGATTCAGCTACTTCTAATCAGCTGGTTCTATCACCACTGTCATGACAACAAGGTGAACTTTCAGCTCACAGCTCTCTCCACCTGGATCTGAGAGATAAGGACTATAATAAAAATCTGGTTCTCTTTTAAGATGTTTAACTATTACTATGATGCATATACTAATAACTAATTATGACGCATATAATGGTTCTATATGAGGGAATATATATAGGTTTAATTTCAACTTAAAAACACAACAATTAATCCAGTCAGTAAAAACTATGATGTCAACAGTTGAAATTAGGTATAAAAATATAAATCTTCTTTTCTTTAGGCCTTTCCCTTCTGGGGTCTCAACAGCAAATTATCTGCCTTCTAGCTTGCAGTATTTCAAATATTGATTAGCATAGGTTTTTATGCCAGATGCCCTTCCTGACGCAACCCTTTCCATTTATCCAGGCTGGCACAAACTGTACACTGGTTTATGCTCCCCTATGGCTGGATCAAGTTTAAAAATGTAGATGAATGCCAAATGTTAATCTTCTTCTCACCTTTCTCCCTAGGTGCTTTCATGATCCCATTTCTGATTCTACTTGTTCTGGAAGGAGTCCCACTGTTGTACTTAGAGTTTGCCATTGGCCAGCGACTTCGGATGGGAAGTCTCGGTGTTTGGGGAGCTATTAACCCATACTTGATTGGTGTTGGTGGGTGAATTCCAGTCCAGTCGTTTTGTAGCTTACCTTTGTAAATCTAAGGCTATAATCATTAAAATAAGATTGGATATGTTTTTAGGAATTGCATCCATGGCTGTGTCCTTCCTAGTGGGCATGTACTACAACACAATTATTGCCTGGGTGTTATGGTACTTCTTCAACTCTTTCCAGAGCCCGCTGCCATGGAGCCAGTGTCCAATCAATGACAATCTAACAGACATGGCACCATTTTTAAAGCTTTATCAACGTTTGACTATACCATTAACTAATTCTTGTTTCCACAGGTCTTGTATCTGAGTGCAAGCACAGTAATCCAGTGGACTACTTCTGGTACAGAGAGACACTGAACATCTCTACATCCATAGAGGAGTCAGGCGGGCTGCAGTGGTGGATGGTGTTATCTTTAGTTTCTGCTTGGACAGTCCTTTATGTCTGCTGCATTAGAGGAATTGAGACAACAGGGAAGGGTCGGGATATACAAGTTATTTATAGTTTTTACCCATGACAAAAAATCTAATTAATTTACACATATTTTATCTTATTTTAGGCTGTGTACATCACATCCACACTACCCTATGTGGTCCTAACTATCTTCCTTATCAGAGGGCTGACCCTTAAAGGCTCTGTAGAAGGAATCAAGATCCTCTTCACACCAAATGTCAGTAGCAATTCAAATGCCTAAAGTCAATTTACTATATGTAAGCTGGATGAGCTCATGGATCCCACTACATGGCTCGATGCAGGGGCTCAGGTTTTCTACTCCTTCTCGTTGGCCTTCGGAGGTCTCATCTCCTTCTCCAGTTATAACTCTGTACAGTGAGTAACTTTGGCCATAATCTTATCAGACCAGATAAGAAAAACACAACACCAGATGTGAGATATGCCTCAGCAGACATTACTTCTTCAATTTGGTGTTAGAATGAAAATACCACAAATAACAAAATGCTTTTCTATACAAACAGTTCATGCTTGTGAAACAAATGAAAAAGAAATTCATTAAAACAAGGGTCAAATGCTGGTCTTGTTTGCCTAGTCACTAGTCCTTTATTTTATTACTTATATAGCTTTTTGAATGAGCCTGTGATTAATTCAAACAGAGGCAATATTCTGACAGGTTTGGAATTAATTTAATTTGGAAGTATCAATAATCTAATTAGTCTTAAATTGCTCTTTACTTTTTGCTTGTATAGTTGGTGGATTTACAGTAGGTATATATTTTCAAAGTGTATGTCCTGTTTTCTAATTTCATTCCACCTTTACTCCCAGCAACAATTGTGAGCAAGATGCGGTCATCATCTCCATTATAAATGACTGCACATCTGTCTATGCGGCTACAGTCATCTACTCCATTATTGGCTTCAGGGCAACAGAACAGTTTGACGCTTGTCTCAATGGGTGTGCACAAGATTTTCTATTCAGTATCTGCGTTAATACAAGTGCTTTATTTCAACTCTAAACTCAATCTTACAGAAACATTGTGATGCTGCTAAATGCATTTGATTTGGCAGAAGGCATCATCACAGAGGACAACTACCAGGAAATGTTGCAAATGCTCAACAGTACAGACCAAGGCCAAGAGCTCATCCAGGGGCTAGACTTAAGCACCTGCAACCTTAAGACCTTTCTCAGTGATGTAAGTTTCTGAAGCACTTTTGTCATATGAGATATTTTATTTTCTGAACTGCGGTGATGTTATCCAGGGTGTGGAGGGAACTGGCCTGGCCTTCATTGTGTTCACAGAAGTCATCTCAAAAATGCCCATTTCTCCTCTCTGGGCAGTACTTTTCTTCATTATGCTCTTCTGTCTTGGACTTTCCACTATGTTTGGAAGTGTAGAAGGAGTGGTTGTTCCTCTGCAAGACCTAAAGATTTTCCCTAAGGACTTCCCAAAAGAGGCACTCATGGGTAAAAGAACAAACTATTGTGAATATAGTTTAACCTATCATGAAAATGGCATGACAAATAATTTTATATTTTATGTCTTATAGGCATGGTGTGTCTTGTATCTTTCCTGATTGCACTGATCTTTTCTCAGCGGTCAGGGGACTATTGGTTAGCACTGTTTGACAACTTTGCTGGCTCTGATTATTGCTTTCTGTGAGATGATTGCTGTTGCCTACATCTACGGAATGGATAGGTATGGATGGGTAGTTTTCATAAGGCATATTCTTGTAACCAAATATGCTGAACTAGGGCTGCACGATATGTATTGTTATTTTTAAATGTTAACCGTGATTTAGTCTTTACCAAGTTTCGACATTTTGAGCTGTGAGTCCTGAGCCTTGAATTTCTTCATAAATTAAAACTGAACTGAGCTTTTACTAAGTCTAGGGTAGGGTTTCATCCTTTTGGAATATACAAATATCATTGGTCATATCATCATATTCAATCTAGTTATTGCATATTTTTGGTAGGTTTAACAAAGACATTGAGTTCATGATTGGACACAAGCCTAACATCTTCTGGCAGGCCACATGGAGAGTGGTCAGCCCTCTGATCGTGTTGGTCATCTTTGTGTTTTACCTTATCAGTAAGGTCAACTCCAAACTGACTTACATCGCATGGAATCCAGCCTCGGTGAGTGGAGCTTCTGTTGAGAGCAGCTGAGGTCATATTTCTGCTGAAGGATACATCTTCTGTTCATCTTGTTCACTGGAAGACTTCCCAAAGTTGGAGATATTATCCTATCCTGACTGGGTCTATGGCATCATCTTTCTTCTCTCCGGAGTTCCAAGTCTGCTCATCCCGGCATTTGCTTTGTACAAGTGTTTCCAAATGTACATCTGCAAGAAAAACACCCAAAAACTCCACGTTCTAGACGGTCAAATGTGATGTTTGATCTGTCTGTCCTTCAAATGCACTTCACAAACAGGCAATGTGCAAATGGTACTTGTACACAGTACCAAATGTTCTTCTTTCCAAAATGCAGTGGTTTGCATTTTGCATACCAATTGTATTGTGGATTTTATAAGCTTTTACTAGTCTTAAAGAAGCTATGAGCAGTATATGTGTATCTTTATATTTCATAAGAATTAAGCACTGTCAATATAAAAGATAAAACATTAATAGGATATAACTATGTGCCAATGCCACCAGTTAATATCTAAATCTACTCCACCCAATACAAATCTCATCAGATGCTCAATGCTTAATAAACAATAGCATGAGAGTATAATTTTAATGGTTTATGATGTGAACAGATCCTATCTCTAAGATAATTTAATTTTTGTGCATGTTCAAATATCTAGAAGGTATAAAATTTGGTCAGGAGGACACTGAGCAATATCAGTAAAATATTTTTAGCCTTTGATAACTTTATTAGACAGGGCAGTAGAGATGTGACAAGAAATCATGCGGAAGAAAGCAAGGAGAGGTGAGATGTAGTTGCACTATATTTCTGCTACATGTTCCACCAACTGAGCTATACCATGCTGAATTAAAAATAATTAATTAAATTAAAGGGAACTTTAGCACCCCAAGCAAGTTAAGTCCCAGCACCCCTAAATGCAACCCAGTCACTTTGCCCATAAAAAACAACACACTGAATATAGTACTTGTTTGGCTCATGAGCATCTCTAAATATCAAACAATTCACCCTTCTCTTCCAGGTGAATGAGTTGGTGAACCCAACGACATGGCTGGATGCAGGTGCCCAGGTTTTCTACTCTTTCTCTCTGGCCTTTTGGGGTCTCATCTGTCTGTCCTTCAAATGCACTTCACAAACAGGCAATGTGCAAATGGTACTTGTACACAGTACCAAATGTTCTTCTTTCCAAAATGCAGTTGCATACCAGTTGTATTGTGGATTTATTGTGATTTGGTATTTAACACTTTTATAAGCTTTTACTAGTCTTAAAGAAGCTATGAGCAGTATATGTGTATCTTTATATTTCATAAGAATTATCCATATGTGTGTGCCAATATATGATGTAAACATGTTTAAATCAAATATTAGTTTTACTGATTACAGAGGTACAGTTGATTTATTAACAATTAAAAGTATATTTTACACAATGGCCAAGTTGTTGTTTTTTTGGTCCTAAAACTGCATCGCTGATCGTCCAATCAGAAAAGTGGAAAGACTGGCAACCCACAGAGCATTGTTTTGATTTTGACTGCAGTACCTTTTTCAAACCAGTATGAGTGCATGCTGCTTACAGTACCTTTAAAAATCTCAATTTTTCTGTTATGTTACTGTTACCTTGACTCCTTTTCAACCTTCTCTTATCAGTTACTTGTTTGTCTATAGGTATATGGACATACAGTTTATAATCTTTCTGACTGTAAACCCTGCAGGTGCTCACAAGAAATGAGGCAGAAAGATAAAAATTATATTGTAACTAAACTGACCAAGGATACTTTGGACACATGTGCAGCTTTATGGATGAGTTAAAAATAGAACTTGTAATTGCTGTCATAGAGGACTTTTACCATATAGTGCTGAACAGCGTAAATGCATTGAAGTGTCTTTCTCTAGTTAATTATTGCAATGAACAGAAACACTGATTAGATATGCACCTGACCCAACTAGAATATTAACAATGATACAGCACTTTTCACTAAGAAACAATTGTATTTGGGAAAAAAAGTTCATAAAAATGTGAACAATTTCAACATATTTTACCGTATATAAAAAAGCAGATGGAGAGAGAGTGCTGCACCAGCTCAATTGGCGTGGCTCTTGATGTCAAACATGACAAAAAAAGAAAAAAAACAAAAAACAGGTGCTCTTCAGGATAGTTGGGCACATACCGATAAATAATGAGAAAGAAAACTGAAGCACTCTGAAGTATTGCTGTTAATCTTTAATTGTGACGAACTAACGTGCTTCGAGTTAATCAGTCTAAATCGAAATGCGTTGGTTTGTCACAATTAAAGATCCACAGGAATACTTCAGAGTGCCTCTGTTTCCTTTTTCATATTTTACAGTATATCTGAAAGTGTTATAGACATGTTGAAGTTTTTAAATCGGTCATAGCCAATAAAGACTTAAGATTCAAAGACCATTGTAAATATTTGAAATACATTCATAAAACATGGTCTTGATCCCAAAGATTTTGCACATTTGTGTACACAAAGATGATGGCCATACCTTCTTGGTTATTGTCATGCATTAGCCTATGCCCCAGTGCAATAAAAACATTTCCTTTTTCAAGGACTGAAGATAAGGTTGCTAACATTACTTATAGAAAAACAGTGGCTGGGACATTTCCAAGTCCTTGATAGCCATCAGCCATTTGTTCCATATCATAATATTTTTAATTTGTGTGGCTTTGTGTTTTTCTTAAGCATTAATAAAAAATGATGCTATTATATTAGAATAAAAGTGTCAATGATGTCCTGTGACGTATTCGCCATTATAAAAGTGGTTGCGTATTTTTCGTATCAACTTGCTGACACAACATAAAGTAGAGACTTTAATAAGCAACCGATAAGTGTGGTTTAGTTGCCAGGGGTCAAAGTGAACACTTCAGTGCTGGGACGCACAGGGAAAGAGAATCAGTAACAGAGGGGACCTGGACATTACACAAGGAGAAGAACTCATTAACAAAAAACAGAAGTAAATTAATTTATTTTTCTTTTAGTCCTAATTAAAGAGGAACAATGAAACTGAAGTTGCCGAACCCAGGCCTGGACAACCGGATTCCTACTCATGGAGACCTGGAGAGGATGGAGAAGGAAGAGGCTGGTGACAGGCCCAAGTGGGACAACAAAGCCCAGTACCTGCTCACGTGTGTGGGCTTCTGTGTGGGATTGGGGAACGTATGGAGGTTCCCCTACCTGTGTCAGAGCCATGGCGGAGGTAAGCTACACTATAGCATACATTTAGGGCTTCATACTACAGCCTTAAGAGTACATGCATTTGTGCTTGTACGTTTATTAACTTTTATCTTTGTCAAAAAGTAAAAGTAAACCATATGAAGACTTAAACTAAAAAAATCACCATAACATTTTTTTGTTCAATTTAAAATTGTATTAGTCTAGTCCTACCTCTAAAGTAAAATTTTACATGTAAATTAAATATTTCTTATAAGACAGATGACAAATATTATTTATAACAATTTATTTTGAAAATATTCTAGAATTTGTTAAGATATTAGTTGTTACATCTAAAGCAACATTCCTACATACTAACTGAGGAAAATGTCAGGGCAGCATTGTGTTCTTTATAGTTTACGAGTTTCTTTATGGCAACTAGTATGTAGGTGCTTGCTTACAGTCATTACATTACTATTGAAAAGATATTTCAGTATTAAGACGAGGTAAATGCTGTATTTCCAGGTGCCTTTATGATCCCATTCCTAATCCTTCTGGTGCTGGAGGGAATCCCGCTGCTGCATCTGGAGTTTGCCATCGGTCAGCGGCTGAGGAAGGGCAGTGTAGGAGTGTGGCGGTCAATAAACCCTTATCTCACTGGAGTTGGTGAGTAAAAGCATTATACATTAATCTATTTATTAAAAAGATCAAAAATAAAATGTTTCTATTTGTTCTGGTAGGTATTGCATCACTGATGGTCTCTTTCTTGGTGGGAATGTACTACAACACCATTATGGCCTGGATCATGTGGTACCTCTTCAACTCGTTCCAGAATCCACTGCCCTGGAGTCAATGTCCTCTTAACGCTAATAAGACAGGTTTGTCTCTATGTGTATAGCGAAAGGCAATGGTGCATTGTTTAATAAAATCCAGCCACAAGGGGTCACAAGCCAGTGTAATCTTTGTCCCAGTCCCAAGCTTGGACAAATGGAGAGGATTTTGACCAGAAGGGCATCTAACGTGAAAGCCTTTGGCAAATCAATATGTGCTCCATTACTCCACACATGGAGGCTGATGATTTGTCATGGCAACCACAGAAAGGAAAAACAAAAAGAAAAGAGTTTTAAAAAGAAGAGAAGTATTGTTCTTTAAGTTGTCGACACTATTATTTTATGCAGGTTTGGTAGACGAGTGTGCTCGGAGCAGTACTGTGGACTATTTCTGGTATAGGGAGACTCTGAACACATCGACAGCTATTGAAGATGCTGGTGGTCTGCAGTGGTGGATGGTGTTGGCCCTGGTAGCTGCTTGGACCCTGCTGTATGTCTGTACCATCCGGGGAATTGAAACCACTGGCAAGGTCTTAAACAGTCAAATATTTCATTCCTGTTATTCATAATTGTTTTCTCAGTATGAAGTATGCAGAAGTGCAATCTGTCCCTCTTCCTTCGCAGGCAGTGTACATCACTTCCACTCTACCATATCTTGTTCTCACCATCTTCCTCATCAGAGGGCTAACCCTTAAAGGCTCAGTAGAGGGAATCAAGTTCCTCTTCACACCTGATGTAAGCACTGTCAATATAAAAGATAAAACATTAATAGGATATAACTATGTGCCAATGCCACCAGTTAATATCTAAATCTACTCCACCCAATACAAATCTCACCAGATGCTCAATGCTTAATAAACAATAGCATGAGAGTATAATTTTTTATGGTTTATGATGTGAACAGATCCTATCTCTAAGATAATTTAATTTTTGTGCATGTTCAAATATCTAGAAGGTATAAAATTTGGTCAGGAGGACACTGTGAGCAATATTAGTAAAATATTTTTTAGCCTTTGATAACTTTATTAGACAGGGCAGTAGAGATGTGACAAGAAATCATGCGGAAGAAAGCAAGGAGAGGTGAGATGTAGTTGCACTATATTTCTGCTACATTCTCCACCAACTGAGCTATACCATGCTGAATTAAAATAATTAATTAAATTAAAGGGAACTTTAGCACCCCAAGCAAGTTAAGTCCCAGCACCCCTAAATGTAACCCAGTCATTTTGCCCATAAAAAACAACACACTGAATATAGTACTTGTTTGGCTCATGAGCATCTCTAAATATCAAACAATTCACCCTTCTCTTCCAGGTGAATGAGTTGATGAACCCAACGACATGGCTGGATGCAGGTGCCCAGGTTTTCTACTCTTTCTCTCTGGCCTTTGGAGGTCTCATCTCCTTTTCCAGCTACAACTCCATTCAGTAAGTAAAAAGCAGATCTTCTTCAGATACACTGATATTGAACAGTTTGCCTGATGCCATGTATTGTTTTTCAGCAACAACTGTGAACAAGATGCGGTTCTCATCTCCCTCATTAACGGCTGCACATCAGTGTACTCAGCCACTGTCATCTACTCCATCATCGGCTTTAGGGCCACACAGAACTTTGACGACTGCATGTCAGAGTGAGTTGAAATGGCTCGTGGCTCGATATCTCAGGCAGTTCTTAAATGTCACTATATGGGCTTCACGTGCATGAATGAATGAATGAATGAATGAATGAATGAATGAATGAATGAATTTATTATTGTGTCTTGCATTCAAACATGCCCAGTCCTTTACTTGGGCTTATAAGACATCATAACACATGCATGTGTTTATTATTTGTAGCAACATAGTGAAGTTGATGAATGCCTTTAATTTGCCTGAAAACAACATCACGGATACTAACTACAATGAAGTCCTGAGCTCCCTCAATCAGACCAATCCTGTTCTGGTTGATAGTCTGAACTTGGCCACATGTGACATGAAGTTTTTCCTCAGCCAGGTAAGTAGACCTTCAGCACCACACAGATAATCCTATGATCGTGACAGAATAATCACTAAGATTTGTTGTCCAGGGTGTAGAAGGAACTGGGCTGGCCTTCATTGTGTTCACAGAGGCCATCATCAGGATGCCTATATCCCCTCTGTGGGCTGTGCTCTTCTTTGTTATGCTCTTCTGCCTCGGCCTCTCTACTATGTTCGGCAACATTGAGGGAGTGGTTGTTCCTTTGCAGGACCTCAATATTCTGCCCAAAACTTGGCCTAAAGAAGTCTTCTGCGGTAATTGTGATTTTAAATACATAATAAAGAATATTTCCGTTATTTTTTTGGATACTGACATTTAATATTGATTTTAGGTCTGACTTGCCTCATCTCCTTCGCTTTTGGACTCATTTTTGCTCTACGCTCTGGAAACTATTGGCTCGCACTGTTCGATAACTATGCCGGTTCTATTCCACTTCTGGTCATTGGTTTCTGCGAAATGATTGCAGTTATCTACATCTATGGAATAGACAGGTGAGTCAGTCCAAAAAGGTTAACAATTACTAGTTTTCATTTTAAGTACAGCACAATAAAGCTATGAGTCAGACAGGCATGATATAACAGTGCTGCTAATGGACAACACACTGTATCCTGACCTTGGTGTTGAGATAATGCACATGTGATAAGAAGTACAGCATTTTCTGTTACCATGATTACAATAGAACATAATATAATATGAAAACATGTTTTTTTTTTTTCCATTTTAAAAGTTTTTTTTTTTTTTTGACACAAGTTTAAATAGTTTTAAATTCATAAAATTCGGTATACAAAATATCTTAATTGCTCCTAATGGTCCATTAAACATGGACAGATGATTTATTTACTGGACTAATAAAGGCACAAGGTTGTTTTTTATGGATGCTTTCACACCCATTTTGCTGGCACTTAACTTATACTTCCTTTTTCTATGGCCAATCAGATTTAACAAGGACATTGAGTTTATGATCGGCCACAAGCCCAACATATTCTGGCAGGCAACATGGAGAGTGGTGAGTCCACTCATCATGGTCTTCATCTTGATTTTCTACTTTGTGACCCAAGTGTCCAAGAGTGTCACCTATCTGGTCTGGGACCCCGAGTCGGTCAGTAAACCTTTGCATTTAAAATCTAGATATTTGTATTATTTTATAAACACCCTGAATTTTCATTTTTTGGCTTTAGAAAACATTTCCAACGTTGGAAAAACAACCATATCCTTCGTTTGTCTATGTCATCATATTTATCTTGGCTGGAATTCCCAGTCTAAGCATCCCGGCATTCGCGCTCTTTAAATTTATCCAGAGGAGATGCTGCAAGCAGAAGGACCACAGCAATGACTCAGTGGACTCTATTTCTGCTAAAGTAGAGATGAATGGGAAAATGCATTTCTAGTTGGTCTTTACTAAATATTTATAAAGATGAAAGGATACTGTTGTTAATATATTGTCTTCCTAATATCTGTGCCAGAATATTTGTAATTTCTGGGAGAACCCAATGGCCCCGTTTTTTATATATATAATCAAAAAACAATAATTTGCTTATTACACTGTATTGTACATATTCAAATAATGTTTGGTTTTATAATGTCTCTTAGTGTTTACTCTTACATAAAATAAGTTTTGTGATATTGCTGTAAATTAATGTTATTGCTATATTATTAAGTTGTGGACTTTTGGAGGTAATGCAAAAACACATGACAGATGTTTTTCATCAATCCTTTCCACATAAAACTAAAAAAATTGGCAATTTGACCACATATATGCGGAAACATACTGTAAATAAAGCTATGCTAGTATGTTACATTGTCTTTCTAATTTGGCAACAATGCATATCTGTTGTTTATAGCTTACTGAGTATTAAATTGATCAGTGATACGAATCACTTTACTATTTTGTGGAAAATATTGCTGTAAAATACATTATTTAGTATTGTGGTCCGTTAAGAGTTTTTCACTAAAAACCATAAGGTCATCTACCTTATGGTTTACCAGGCACTGACTTTATATTAACCAAGTCTGAATAAAGATTAACACTTCACAGTAACAGTTATTTCTGATTTTTCATTCAAGTCTCTTGCTGTGTACCAAGAGTAAGGTCGTTAAAAAATAACATGTAATTAATATGTCATGAGGATAATTTAAAGGATCGTAAAAGGCAAAGGTGCCGTTCTAATCTGTGGGTTGTAACTGATAATGTTATGGTTCAAAATAAGAACATGGTATAACACGAGTGTGTGAAACTGTGAGCGCACAGTTATCCCACCATGAGACTGGTGCTACCGAACCCCGGGCTGGAGCAGCGGATACCCGGCTATGACGAACTGGAGAAAATGGAAATTGAGGGTCTGCAGGACAGGCCTAAGTGGGACAACAAAGCCCAGTATATCCTCACTTGTGTGGGCTTTTGCATTGGACTGGGAAATGTGTGGCGATTCCCCTACCTGTGTCAAAGTCATGGAGGAGGTAAGCTTAAATAATTGTGACTGTTGAAGATAATGTGAAGTTTGGAATGATTCAGTTTAGTTTATTCAAAGCTATGTCCAGTAGATTTTTCATTTTTTTATTAAACGAACAGAGCACTTACTTGAATGTAAGGTGTATTAGCATTGTAAGTTTTACAGTCACAGTATACATGCTAGGTCAACACTGTAAATAAGATTTCCTTCTTAATGTTCTCCTGGTAAAATAAGAAGAATATATAAAAAGAAAAAAAAAGAAAAATGAAAAATCAAAGTTCATAAAGGTGTAAGCTGTATAATACAAAAATGTACATAATTTACATCCGTTCTTAATGATTGTCAGTGGGTTCTTTAATCCCTTTTTATGGGTTATTTTTTTACACCTTCTCATAAATATATACAGCCTGGGTACTTCAGAGATGAGGTATTAAATAGTTACTCATTTAGACAAATGATTGTTAAGCTGCTTTGATGACTCATCCATTTAAATTACATAAGCAAGACATCCAAGGACTGAAAAACAGAAGTAGCTGAATTTATCCTTAAAATATAATTAGTGATTTAGGACAAAATAAAGATCCAATAATTTAGTATGAATGAGGCTTGTCCACCATGCTACAAGTAAGCCTTGGAGTATATGTACAGTATACAAGGACTTGCAATTACTAGTTGCCAGTTAAAGACCTAAACTTTTCTCATTGGCCACTGATAAATTTTAATGTTCCCTTGGGTTAAATGGACAATAACATGTAAAATAAAAAAAGTAAAGTACACAGAATTTGCAACATTTTCCAGGTGCTTTCCTGATTCCCTATCTTATTCTGCTGGTGCTGGAGGGAACACCCCTGCTCCTTTTGGAGTTTGCTATTGGTCAGCGTCTGAGGAAAGGAAGTGTGGGAGTGTGGCGAGCCATTAACCCTTATCTGACTGGTATTGGTAAATAAAACTGTTGCAGAATTTGACCTGCAACATAACTGACAGCTTTACAATATACTGAGCATATGTATTCGCTAAAAATAAAGATATACTGTATGCCTTTTAGGTGTTGCCTCTATGTTAGTATCCTTCTTGATTGGATTGTACTACAATACCATAACAGCCTGGATCTTGTGGTACCTTTTTAACTCCTTTCAAGACCCCCTTCCTTGGAATCAATGTCCTCTCAATGAGAACAAGACAGGTATAAAACAAACTAGCTACATTTTATTTTACATCCAACAATTACAACCAATGTTTTCTTGTAGGGTTTGTAGCAGAATGCCAAGAAAGCTCCACAGTGGATTACTTCTTTTACAGAGTCTCCCTCAATAGTTCTGCCTCAATAGCTGAATCAGGAGGTATTCACTGGCCTATGGTAGTTTGCCTCTTAGCTGCCTGGACAATCATCTGCATTTGCTGCATTAGGGGGATCAGCACAGCAGGAAAGGTTTGTTATAGTCAAAGTGATTAATGTCACTGTACACACAAAACTACACTAATTATTTAGGCACACATCAATATTTTTATTATTATTATTATTGTTATTATTAGAGTATTGTGGTGAGATTCAGTACAGACAAAGTAAACTGATTCAAGTATTTATTTATTTTTATTTGTGATAATTATGGTAAAAAAGGAAAAACAATAAGGTCACCTTGACGAGGTTTGTTCTTTGTTTAAGATGTTTTATGCTTCATCCTAAGGGCTATGATTTAGAGTAAATGAAAACCAAAAATCACAAAAATGATATCACATAATCATCATAATCAAAACAAATGCTTTTAATTGAGTTAGCCTCAAGTTCCAAACTTCTATATAGTTTTATTTTGTGGAAACAAACAGGGCAATCTGTATTTGTCTTTCTGTTTTAACTTGGCTTATATTTAACCAAAAATTGTGCAGAAGCAATAAGTCATGTTAGGTTCACTGTAAATATTATCTGCTTTGATGTTTTTAATTTAAGGCAGTGTACGTCACAGCGGTCCTACCTTATTTTGTTCTGGCCATCTTCCTGATCCGAGGGTTGACTCTTAAAGGCGCTCTGAGTGGGATAAAGTTTCTCTTCACACCAGTTGTGAGTCTTGCAAAAAAAAAAAAATTACTAATAGAATACAATATTAGCTCCATTACTCTCAGACTCAACTTACCACATTACAAAACAGCTATTGACTTGAACCGCTTTTTGCAGGTTGATGAGTTGATCAAACCAACCACCTGGCTGGATGCAGGAGCTCAGGTGTTTTTTTCTTTTGGTTTGGCATGGGGAGGACTCATTTCTTTCTCAAGCTACAACCCGCTTCAGTAAGAAACAAACTCTACAACTATACAACGCTGTCTGAGTTTAGTAAATGGATTTTTTTTCTTATCTTATTTTCTTATTTTTTTCTATTCCCAGCAACAATTGTAAAAATGATGCCTTAATCCTGTCGGTTGTTACTGCTGCAACCTCAGTCTATGCAGCCATGGTGACCTACACCATCATAGGCTTCAGAGCTACAGAGAAATATGAACAATGTATCAGTGAGTAAGTACTATTCAAACTGTATCTAGTAATATGCAATTATATTTATATTTGTGATAATGGTCAATGGTATGAGCAGGTTACATAATAATTCTGGTTTATTTGGCTATATTAGGAGCGATAACACTGTCTTTCTTTTTTAATCTGGATGATGGATGTGGGCACCACACCTAACACACGATTTACTCCTGTAAAATGAACAATTATAGCCGTTAATGTCTGTTTCTTTGCAGTAATACCAGAACATTATTGAATGCATTTGACCTGCCTGAAAATAACATCACTGCAGACAACTATGAGGAAGCCCTTAACCTTTTGAACACCACTTATCCAGAAACTATTATGGGACTGAACCTCATCTCCTGTGACATGCAGACATTTCTTAGTGAGGTAGTTATACTGTGCATTCATGTTGTTTGTAGTAACTAGATTAACAAGAAGGTTATATACAAACTCCAGCCTTTATACATTTTTTAGGGTGTGGAGGGCCCTGGTCTGGCTTTCATTGTTTTCACAGAAGCCATTATCAAGATGCCTGCTTCTCCAGCCTGGTCCATACTTTTTTTCATCATGCTTCTCTGTTTGGGTCTCTCAACCCTTATAGGGACCTTTGAGGGAGTCCTTGTGCCTTTAAGAGACCTAAATGTATTCCCTAAAACCTGGCCCCAGGAAGCAGTAACTGGTAATTTTATATTACTTTGAGCATTTATTAATTTGCAATTTATTGCAAGGTAATATGTTTTTAATGTTTGTGTTTTAGCTATAACATTTTTTACTGCATTCATCATCACCCTGCTGTTTGCTCAGCATTCTGGGTTTTATTAGGGTAACCCTCTTTGATAACTTTGCTGGATCAGTTCCTCTCCTTTGCATTGGCTTGTTTGAAATTATATCAGTGGTCTACATTTATGGTGTAGACAGGTAGGTACAAGTAAATATTACAGTAAGGCTAAAGCCAAGTTAATTTTCACTTAAAAAAGTATAAACTAATTTTGAATATATTTTCTTCCAGGTTCAATGAAGACATCAAGTTTATGATCGGATGTAAGCCTTCCATATTCTGGCAGGTTACATGGAGGTTTATCAGTCCTCTCATTATACTGGTCATCTTAGTTTTCTACCTCGTGACCCAAGTACAAGAGGAACTGACATATTTAGTCTGGGACCCTAGTTCTGTAAGAAAATACACTTCTATAACCAATCAAGGGTTTAAGTAAGGTACTTACTTACTTTTTGCTTCACAGGAGAATTTCCCATCTCTGACTTCAGTCCCTTACCCAGGATGGATTAATGCAGTGATCTTTCTATTGGCAGGAGTCCCCAGTTTGGCACTGCCCTTTTATGCTTTGTGTAGGATGATCTACATCAAATGTATGAAAAAGGAAGACACACAAAAGAACTCAACAAAATGTGTTATTAACTAATTAAAACTATAATCAAGTACAGTAATATATATTTAAACACTTCACACAAAATATGTATTTGCCGTGTAAGTGTAAACTATGTAATATTTATTAAATATACATAAACACAATATTCATGAGAATAATTGCTTACTTTCTTTTGATACTGTGTATATTTTGAAATTAAAAACAAATATAGGACATTACTTATGAGTAACCAGAAGGTGCCACTGTTGCTTACTAAATAAAATCAAGCTCTCTAATGGGTGTAGGTTGCTACCAATACATACATCAACCACACTCATAGCTATAACTACTGTATTGTTACATATAAATATTTGATGGTTATTATGTTGCTATATATTGAGTTTAAAAGGCATGTAGTCTACAGTAGGTACGTGTGGTAGTGTTTTGGCTAAAACATAAGTAAAAGTAAATACATAAATAAATGTTTCAGCTGCTACTGTTTTTATTTCATTTATCATCACACAAGACGAAGAATGGCTTGCCAGATACCAAACAGTGTACTGACAGAATGAAAGCAATTGCAGTAATGGCTAATTTAGCCTATAATGCAATTGTTTACAAATCCAATACAAATCTGTATACAAACAAATTTACTGGTGTCGTGTAATATTCCAGTTAATTGGAGTACGGGGTTTTCATTAACTGTAAGCCCTAATTATCAAATTTTTAAGAAATTTGAAATGTTTCACTCGGCATGAACTGAAATTTTCACTTTTTGAATTAAACTACTGATAGAAAAATACATTTATAATTGATAATCAAATTTACTGCAGAGCACCTGTACCTGCGCCTTGACCTAGTACCCAGTGATCTTTGCAGTGTAGTCATTGGCATGTGTTGATGAGGTTAAGAGCATATAATCAGTTATTATATGGTTATATAGATTTTTACAAATTTTATGATAACAATTATTCCAACCACTAACAAGAGATAAAAATGTAATCTTAATCATTAGCAAGACACAGTATTATAAATAGATGTAGAGATGGATCTTGCATTTGTATTCAATTATAATGATGTAACTTTATAAAGCATGTCAAAGTAATTCACCCTGTGTGTAAAGGTTTTCACATACCCTTCTTCTATATATAATTAATGATTACATGGCCGTATACAAATTATTTTGCAGCGTGTCTGCTGGCTGATCAGTGGGATCCAACAGAAGAAAAAAAAAAAGAGACCATTGTGGTAAAGACTGTACTACTAATGTCCTGTTCACTATGGTGAAGATTGCGGAGCATGCACTGGTTAAATGCCTGTACGACCCCCAAGCAAAGAATGAGCCAGATGATGATCTTCAGTGTTGTTTTAATTGGTAGATTTATGCTATCATGCACTGAGCCAAGCAAGCAGCCTCCGCAGTTGCTCCCCTGGATGTATAATAAGACCTGGATAGGGCACCGCCCCCTCTCCCCTGATACCAAATTTCCTAGTGGCCGCTTCACAGAACTGCAGCGAAAAATCCAATGTGGCCCAGAAAGGATTTTTCCCATAGAGCGCAATGTAAAAAGAAAGGCATGGTGCTCGGCTGACAGGACACCTACAGCTGAGAAAATGATCGGATTTTGTAGTGTTCTATCTATTTTCAGATGTAGCCTCCATGGACTTTTTCCCTCTTCACAATTTTTAATTTGGCTAAAAAAATAACTTTTTATGGTTTGTGACGTCACTGCTCTAGCCCGCCATTGGTCAGAGCCAATCACGTGTTACGCGGAGCTACACTGCGCTTGCACGAGGGCCGCAGTGCGCCTGCTCTATGGGCCGCACAACGCCGAACTGCTCCTGATAAACTGCGGCGGCTGGCTTAGGCGGCTTGTCTCGTTTGGATATCACGAGTTTTCGTTGACCGTCACACTTGTGACATCAGAGCAAGTCGGGAACAAGTCGGACACAACCGGCGTGCACTGCGTACAGACCGACACTAATCGAAACTGCTCAAGTCTGGCTCATCTCGAACACACCTGATCAATGGAAACGGAAATGTGTCTTCTTTTACGCTCACGTGGTGCATTTCTGCCCCGTTGGAAGACCTGCGGCGTGTTGCTGTCTCTGTCAGTGTCTTCGTAATATTTTTGTTGTTATCAAATTAATTGATGCATCAATTGAAATTATCGCGATTAAATCAATAAATTAACGCACTGTGTTAATGCGATCATTTTCTCAGTCCTACAAAAAACATAACATTAGTTGCCGACAAGTTTAGCCTCAACCAGCAACAGCAGGTATTGACATGAACCTCTTGCTGCAGGTTGATGAGTTGATCAAACCAACCACCTGGCTGGAGGGGAGGACTCATTTCTTTCTCAAGCTAGAACCCTCTTCAGTAAGAAATGTACTTTACTACAGGTGAGCACTTATTAAAAGAGTCTGGAAATAAAATTATAGTTTTTTGGCTATTCCCACCAACAACTGCAAGAACGATGCCTTAAACCTGTCATTTGTTGCTGCTCCAACTGCAATCTATGCGTCCATGGTGACCTACACCATCATAGGCTTCAGAGCTACAGAGAAATATGAACAATGTATCAGTAAGTAAGTACTATTCAAACTGATACTCTCATCAATTCAAGTAGACCTAGTGATTACAGGCAACGCAACATGGTAATAACCTACAGTGCATAATCTTGACTGGCCTTTAAAGCATATACAGTATGTCAACAATTTTATCATCATTCTAACATCTTAGCCAGCTTTGTCACGTCTGGTGTGTCTCCACAAATACAGCCTCATTTACTTTTTGCAGTCTCTTACTGAGTGCAAGTTGGCCATTAGAGTTGCTCTAGTCCATCTGTTGATGTTATCACGGTACTGAAGTCTTGGCTGTCCTCTGCCCTGCTTGCCTCCTATGATGCCTCCTATGACCAATTGGCACCCATGGTCCCTCACTGAGTGACCACATTATTTTATCTTTCTTTTGATGACCTGGGCTGTCAGTTCCAAGCTAGTCCCATTTTTTCAGTGTCCATCCTTTCGCTCCATACATTACTGTACAGTAGTCCAGAGTGAAGTGTCTTCAGTAGTTTCAGCTTAATACTTTTCTGTATTCCTTTGTCTCTCCCGATGTTAGTTTGGTCCGTCATTGCCTTTGCCTTGTTCTGATGTTTATTGAGCAATTGCCATGGTCTGTCTTGATGGATCCTACCTACTTGAACCGTTTCCAACCTTTCCAATTGCATCCCCATCGATGCTCAACTGCCATTTATTCTGTTTTTTCTACATTCAGCTTTAGTTTTCTAGCTTTGCCTGGTTCACTAACATTATTCATAATTGTCTTTATATATTATGTCTTGTTCCATAATGCTGTGATAAATGCAACTGTAACGGATGCTGAATCTTTAATTTCCCATGCGTACCAATACCAGGACACAGGGTAGAGTTCACCACTTTTACTCAGGGTTTCTGTTGACAGACATAAAAAAATACTTTTTGTGTCTTCATACACAGTGGCACATCTGAGTCCCCTCTGCAGTTTACAGCACTTTACAACACTGAGAGGGAGAGAAGCCAACAACTACAATTTTACAGGCCGTAGTGTGATATTACATTTGTTTTACCCAGAGAATAAATTATGTGGGCTTTATAAACAATAACAAATTATGAATAAACTCTGTATGAACCAAAACAAGTGTATAAAATTACTGTGGATGTTGTAACATGGAGAAACAAGCAAAAATAAAATAAAACAGACATGGTTTTAGATGTATAAATAAAATTAAACATACCTGTTGACAGACATAAAAAATTACTTTTTGTGTCTTCATACACAGTAGCACATCTGACTCCCTATAAAACCAAAACAGCACTGTAAAATGGCTGGTCCTTAGTTGTAAATCATGTTATGCACCAGCAGCAGTTAGTTCACTGAAAGAAATATTAGACTTGATAAAAATGTACAAAATTCAAAATTAGCTAACAAATATAAAAATAGGACCATAACATCCCAAAATATTTTCTTATCAACATATATTTGAGTGAAAATGAAAACAACATGTGAAATATGTTGAATAAAATATTGTGTTCACCAAGACATAACCTACCCTCTGCAGTTTACATATCATTGAGAGGGCGGAAGTGACGCTACCGAAGATAACAGTCAGGAGCCGTGCGCATTTCCGGTCTTTCAAAAATAAAATACCAAAACAATAAAATTCACAGATATATTGAATTATAAAGCAAAAACAAATAAACAGAATTGAAATAGTATTACAAATGCATTTTTAACTCTGTTACATCCACCCCCACTGAATTTTATCGAACTTGAACCATCTGTACACAGAACGCCTCAAAGAGGACTCAAAACATCACCAACAAGGAAGGGGTAACCCGAAGGAATACCAACTGTCAAGTATCCAAAAAGGATGAAGTGGAATGAGGGAGGCGCCAATCCCTCAACCCAGCTACTGGTAGTAGGATGCCTTGTGCACCCCACAAAACCCCAGACATATACTCAACTGTACAGGCTCACATGACATCATAAAACAAAGTAACAAAACTAATATGGCCAAACGGCAGAAAAGGCAAATCTAATCTGCAAGGGCCTGAAACACAGATTTGCAAACACTCTTGACACTAAATCTGTCTGGAATAACATCTTGTCAAGACATTGTCTGAATCAATCTATTCACAGGTTTAACCAAATGACCAAACCTAGAACGCACCTGTGAACTAACAACAGGAACGTCAACAGAAGGTTGCGCATGAACAGTCTGATCATTAATAAAACTAAAGTCAGACAGTCTGGTTCTAGCATCTGAAGGCAGACCAGTGACCAGTCTAGAGTCACACGAAGCAGATAGGTCAGGGCTCACTTTGGGGACAGTACAGCGTCATGGGGAGCAGAAGTGTCACTCATCAGGTCAGAAACCTTTGGCTCAGTCAATTGTGTGATCCACTCAACTGTTCTACTCTCAGAGTCTGCAGGCTCAGAAGGGTCCATCGGGTCCACACCAACAACAGTCGTATGCAGTACTGACTCCTGCTCACTCTCACAATCAGATCCAGTTTCATCCACACTAGGTATGGAGCAACCACTGGTGACTGTCGAAGCATTTGCAGACGTGTCATAGAGCTCAACTGGAAGGAAGTTAACAGGTATCAGGAGATTTCTGTGGACAATTTTCACTCTCCCAGAAATGCTGTCACAGATTTTGTAAGTGTGAGTCTCCTGATTAACATCCAGTACAGTGTAGATGGTTGACTCCCATTTATCAGGGAGTTTCTTTTTGCCTCTCTCCTTCTTGTTGGTGTAACCCCGTTTATTTGTTGCTCCCCAGTCTCTCAAGGCAGTGGGTAAGGTCGGATTACAGTTCGGAACGAATAAGATGTAATTTTTACCGTCTTCCTTGCCACAAACAAAACCAAACGGCAGGACAGTATTCAGCTCACTTTTTATTCACGGCACAACAACTCCTCCAAACACATTTGCGCTCCTTCGCGCTTCTCTCACCACGGTCCGTTCACCAAAAGGCCGTACCATAAACAATTAACAGTAGGAACCAATGTGCTGGACATCTAGCAAGGCAAGGTAAAAATAAACTAATAACTAAACACAACACACACCAAAATAAAATAACAAGTGATGTGACTAAATAATCAATTGCATAATAAATACAACACAACTTAAATTAATCCTAAATGAAATAATGCTCAAATTACATATAAGATAATTAACACACACAAAAAACAATCTATGAAACAATATGACAGTCCTTAAGGTCGGAAACAAGTGACTCGACAGTTTTCTGCACTGTAGTTTGGACTTATTATTCCGTCCTTTCCTCTTTCCACCTTTGAGGAGGTCAAACAAGGGCTTGGTTTTGCCAGAATAACCCGGCACAAAGTGCTGATAGTAATTAACCATCCTTAAGAATGCCCTCAGATGTTTCTGGGAGGGAGTCATGCCATCCGGTTCCATCAGATCAGCACAGGACATGTTCGAGATATTTTGAACTTTGCTAGGATCTGTTGAGACGCCATTCTCATCAATGACATGGCCTGGAAACTTTAAAGACCTCCGCAGGAAAAAGCACTTCTTGGGCGACAGCTTCAGATTGTGTCCACACAGTCTGCTGAACACCATCTCAAGGTGCTCAAGTGCTGTGTTCTCATCTGGCGCAAAGACCAAGAGGCCATCTAAGTAGCGTCGCAAACTTAGATAGTTCTGATCTCCGAAAATGCTGGTCATCATGCGCATAAAGCTGCCAGGACTGTTACAGAGGCCCTGCGGAAGGCGATTGTATTCATACAGGCCCATTGGAGTGGTGAAGGCTGAATACTTTGTCATCCTCATGGAGCAGCATGTTATAAAAGCCGGATGTCAAATCCATGGTTCTGAAAAGACAGTTCCCTCCAAGTGCTGCCAAGCAGTCCGCCTGATGGGGAAGTGGGTGTGCGTCCTTCAGAGTCCTTTTGTTCAGCCAGTAGAAGTCAGTGCAAATACGTAGGTCACCATTCTTCTTCCACATAAGCACTAATGGTGATGCGTATTCACTGGTTGATTTTCTGATTATCTCCTTTTCCTCCATCTCTGACAGCACTTGGCGCAACTTCTGATACTGGCTCGGTGGCATATGTCGCTACGGGAGCCTAAAAGGACTGCTGTCTGACAGGTGTATGCGGTGCACAAAGCCTTTGGCTTTGCCACAATCCAGATGCTGGCATGAAAAAACATCATGGTATTGCAACACCAGGTTAGCCATATTCCTCTTGTATTCATCCAAGATTTCATACGAGTTTATGTCAACACTAGAGAGACCTACCAAGCTAAGCTGGTCTCTGATCAGGTCAACTGCAGGTGGTACTGTAGACATAATGCAGCTGGATAACTCTGTTTCACTTTTCACAGCATCTGTATCAATGTCCTCAAGCGCAACACAGGAGCAGACATCAGCCAACTTGGCATTGCGCCTGATGAGCGCCGGCTTGTCAGAGGTGTTAATGAGCTTCACCAGAACCCATCTATCGCCCCACAGCAATGTC
The DNA here is from genome assembly GCA_020698575.1 of Bostrychus sinensis. NCBI lineage: Eukaryota > Metazoa > Chordata > Actinopteri > Gobiiformes > Eleotridae > Bostrychus > Bostrychus sinensis. Next base: position 13,927,598 of record CM036255.1, read on the forward strand.
ACAACTTTGGCGACCATGACATCTCTAGGAGCTGAGTGCGAGGAAGTGGGCTTGGTCAGCACAGCAGCTCCTGGGGACACAGGGGTATTCTTTGGCAATTTACCCCAAAGGAGGTACTCTCGCCCAGGTTCTAGGCAGGTAGCTGAATTGCACCTCACTGTGCCGATTTTGTCAAGGACGGTGTCACCCTGCCATGGGTTCAGACCAGAGAACATAGACAGAAACTCCAGTGACTCAGGGTCACTGAATAAACTGGAATTAGACACTGTCTGCCAATAGGAATCACATTTCTTTGACTGTCGCAAAATGTGCTTTATGACATTAGCTCCAAGAATGATCTCATCATGCTGTCCCCGGACAACAAGCGTAGGGACCAACAATTTACATCCATATACTTCCATCTCCAATTCAAAAGCACACTTGAGTTTAACGCGGAGACCACCACAACCGACCAGAACCACATCCGCATCAAACAGTCTCTCATCGGTAATCACACCAGCCCCTCTCAGTTTCTGTTCTGCACTCTCACTAATGCTACATGCCATTGAGCCACTATCTAGCATCCCGCCCAACATCACTAAACCACCCAAAGTCACGGATGTGTAGAAAAGGCTGTCACTGCTACCTATTTTGTGTATGTTCTGGAACACATCTGTTTCATGGCTGGAGCTTGACTCTAGGGCGGAGGAGTAGATAGACTCAGCATCAGACATATTATCAAATCGGGACCCGTACTGCCCCCCTCCAAATACAGGTCTTTCAGTTTCCCTGGGGCTGGGAAGGGGGAGACTTGGGAGTAATGAGGGGGCATTGTGGTTTAGTGTGGCCCGGAGCATAACATTCGAAACAAAGTCTGTCAGACATGCAGTGAGAGATTATGGAGTGGACTGTGTCACCGCACATTTTGCAACTTGACTCTTTGGGACGTCTCTGTCGAGCACGGGAAGGTCCCTTGTACTCAGGAGGGTGGGCACTACGCAGATGCACTCTTTCCATCGCCTCCTGGAACATTTCGACCATAGGGCTGAGAAGCCTCTCCTCTGACTGCTGCATGTTTTGCGCCACCACTAGAACTGAAGCGCAAGTGGGAGGGCTTGGAGTGTGGTGAGGCTTGACTTGAGTGAGGAAGGGAGACGAAAAACTGGCAGGACTATGCGATGCATTCAGTTTCACAGCAGAAGGAGGAGAATGGCTACTGATTATTACAGTAAGGCTAAAGCCAAGTTAATTTTCACTTAAAAAAGTATAAACTAATTTTGAATATATTTTCTTCCAGGTTCAATGAAGACATCAAGTTTATGATCGGATGTAAGCCTTCCATATTCTGGCAGGTTACATGGAGTTTTATCAGTCCTCTCATTATACTGGTCATCTTAGTTTTCTACCTTGTGACCCAAGCACAAGAGGAACTGACATATTTCATCTGGGACCCTAAACAAAATTTGTTAAAGTATATCTATGTATTGTATATACCTATATTCAAAAGTTCACATAAAAAAATTGTATTTGCAGTTCAAATGTAATTATGCAATATATATTAAAACTACATAAAACACATATTCATGAATGTGATTCTGTAACTTTCTTTATATTCTGACACTTTAAAATTGAAACAAATTCTGGGACACTACTTCTGAGTAACCACTAGGTGCTGCTTGCTAAACAAAACAAACAACAAGGGTTCTATAATACATCCATGGTTGCTACCAATACACACATCAATCACACTCATAGCCATAGCTATTGGTCCATATAAATATTCAGTGGTAATGTTGCTCCAGCTAGATATCGAGCTTAAAAGCCATGTTGTCTACAATAGGTATGAGTGGAAGTTGATGAAATTAATCTTGGAAGGGTTTTTGCTGAAACTAAAACATAAATAAAATATAAAATAATTGTGTTCCAGCTACTATTGCTGTTATTTTATTTACCATCACACGAGAATAGGGATGGCTGACCAGAAACAGCTCAGTGTACTTAAAGAATGAAAACAAGTGAGGTTAATGGAAAAAAAAAAAAAAAACAGAGCAGGGAACTGTCCAACAGAGGGAGGCATCATCGCTCTTCAGAAACCAGTCATTCTGATCAGGTTTTTTTTTAGAGCAACCACCTTACCAGCTCATATAAGGTCCACACACAAAAGCACCTTTCCAAATCATACAATTTAAACAACACACCCTGACCTTGAGGCTAGAATGCCAACAGGTAGCATTCACGTTCTAGAATTTGATAATGTCAAAACCTCAGATTGATTGGTAGGGGACTGTATAAATGTAAAAGAAAATTTGTTAAATATGTAATGTTAAAATAAATATTCAAGCAGAAAATACACACATATTCAACTTTTCATTCATTTCTAGATCATTTTTTGTTAGTTACTGGGTCTACAACCTCACCATAACAATCTTGTGGCTGAGTGCCAAGTCTACTGAGAGCAATCATGCCTATGTGTTTGAATAATATCACCCCTTTTTGATGCTATTGTGAAGAAATACATTTCACAATTCATTTGTGCGGACAGAGACAACATTAAACTTTGTGCCAGTTTTTGTTTCATTCGGATCAGCCCGGTAATTGCAGAGATATTAGCCATACACCAGGCTAAGGCATCTGCATAGATTTTACTATAGAATTATTACCTGCCCCAGCTCAGTTTTAAATTATAGGCTCTTTAGAATTCTATGACATTGAGTAAACGCAACCTATTGAGGTCAAGGGTCATTTGTACCTGAAAGAATCACTGTAACGCTTGTATCTGTTGATACAGAAGCAAGTGGAACTCCAGAAGCCAAAATTAAAAACCTTCTTCTGATTATTCTTTGCAATAGATTTGAATTGCAGGGGCTCAGGTCTTTTATGCCTTCAGTTTAGCATGGGGCAGACTGATCTCATTCTCAAGCTACAACCCTGTTCAGTAAGAGATCTGCTAGCTCTTACGTTTTTTTGTTTGTTTGTTTGTTTTATAGAATCTTTTATTGTTAATCCTACATTAATAATTATATTTTGGTAAATGTTAATTGTTAAAAAACAACAATTTCTTTAGTAACTCATTGACACATGCCCAGTATTAAAGGTTTTTCCTGCTATCTCAGCACATACTTGTTACCTAGTACCCAGTGATCCTTGCGCTTGGCATGTGTTTAATGTTTTTAACTTGAAAAGAAAAAGTTGCACATACAATACAATCTGATCATGTACTGTACAGTCACTTATTGTGCTCATTACGACTGGAAGACTACTCAGTACTGTTCTGCTGCTGAGAAAACAAAGGTTTTTACAAGTGTGCATAATCAAATATTACCCAGTCATATAGACTTTGTATGTATGATAGAAATGATTCCACTGCAACACTAACTGCTATCAGGCAAACAGTCAAATCATGTCATCTAATCATTAACGTAATATAAAAAGATATGGATTATCTATATGTTTATATATATGTTTTGTATTAAACCATAAAGATGTACCTTCATAAAGCATGGGAAGGGGATTCCCCACTCAATTTGTTAAAGATTTCAGCTGAAGACATGTAGCTTTAAGATAAAGGTCACCTTTTTATCATTAGCTGCTATTCAGATAACTCTGAAAGTGTTATCTAGACTGTTATTCAGGCCTCACAGTAGCCTACCCACTACACAGTGGTCTCAAATGGCCTGATAGCCAGGTAGACTGCTAACTTCAAGCCAATGATTGCTTTATAGTGACTTGACTGCACTGAGCGCATGCATTCCCTTCATTTATGATTAATGTTTACATGACTGTAAAAAGATCATTTTGCAATGTGGCTGCTGGCTGATCAGTAGGATCTAACAGATAAAGAAAGAGACCATAAACCTTATTCCCAGCTGTAGTGACGTGCGCCTTTGAGGAATACATACAGTACAGAGATTTGCCAACACAGTGGCCAGTGCACGGTGCTGCTTCAGTGTGGTCACAATGAAACTGGTGCTCCCTAACCCTGGACTGGATCTGCGCATCCACACGTATGATGACCTGGAGAGGATGGATAAAGAAGAGGCTGAGGACCGGCCCAAGTGGGACAACAAGGCCCAGTACATTTTAACCTGTGTGGGCTTCTGTATTGGGATCGGCAATGTGTGGCGTTTCCCATACTTGTGCCAGAGTCATGGAGGAGGTAACTAATGAAAATAGTACAACCAATATTGATCTGGACATTCTCCAGTAACCTGCAAGTAATAAATGAATTAATGTTTATCTTAGCTAAATTGTGTTTATATTGGTATACTATTTCAAGCTGTTGAACAATGTAATTTCATATGTATTTACTACTTTCACCTTTTAGGTAGCCAAATCTATCATCCTTTCTGTTTATCACGTTTGTGAGCCCATACTGCAGCAAACGCATTCAGGAGGCAGCTATCACCAGTATTGATAATACCTATTTATTAACACGTCTGAGCATATTGGGTAAATGCCGTATCCCTGCTTAGTAAAAAAATGACTTGTGTGTTTCTAATTAACCCCTAGTATGATGAGCAAATGTTTAAATGTTGCCTTTTTCTGTCTCTAAAAAGTAGCTGAATTGATTATTAATGTGTTAACATCTAGCATAGATATCATCAGCCTGTTACCCCGTTACAATTACACCATTTAACCTATATTTTGTTTTACACGACTGCATGTATTTCCAGGTGCCTTTTTGATTCCATATCTGATCTTGCTGGTGCTGGAAGGAATGCCTCTCCTCTTTATGGAATTTGCTATTGGCCAGCGTCTAAGAAAAGGTAGTGTTGGAGTGTGGCAAGCCATCAACCCTTATCTAACTGGTATTGGTAAGTAAAGCAGACAAAAAAATGTGCATGGCAAAAAAGCATCTCAGCTGAGAGTTAACCCTCTAATGATTCCTACTTAGGTATTGCCTCTATGCTTGTGTCACTGTTAA